>JAVQJF010096490.1:0-23610 GCA_036023855.1 Gadopsis marmoratus | reverse complement strand
ACGTGCCTGGAAAACCTCTAAAGGGAGGCGTCCAGGAGGCATCCTTATCAGGTGCCCGAACCACCTGAATTGACTCCTTTCGATGCGAAGGAGCAGCAGCTCTACTCCGAGCTCCCTCCGGATGTCCGAGCTCCTTACCCGGTCTCTAAGGGTGAGCCCGGCAACCCTTCAGAGGAAACTCATTTCGCCAGCTCGTATTTGCGATCTCATTCTTGTGGTCACTACCTAAAGCGCCGTCTTCACCACGACGCAATACTGCTGACGCTGCACCAATCCACCTGTCCACCTCACGCTCCATTGTACCCTCACTGAACAAGACCCCGAGACACTTGAACTCCTTTGTCTGGTTCAACAACTCGTTTCCAACCCAAAGGGGGCAATCCACCGGTTTCCGGCAGAGAACCATGGCCTCGGCCTTGGAGGTGCTGACTCTCATGCCAACCGCTTCATACTCAGCTGCAAACCACCCCAGTGCATGTTGAAAGAAGAAAAGAAAGTCAACAGAAGGGAAGTTGAGAGAGGTAGACAGACAGCACAGGACTGAAAGGGATGGGGGGGAAGGGAGGATGAGGAGGGCATGTCAGCTACCAGGGATCAAAGATTAAGCCAATGTTGTTGGCCCCAACGTCTGGCCCCAGACAGCTTACTCAGTGGCTTAGGATGGACGGGTGGCATCTTACACTCGTAAAAGTCCAGCCAAATGTCAAGCAAATTTCAAGAAAAGCCAGAAAAGTAAAAAGGAATTAGGCCTACCAGCTGCATAGAAAGCCAATAAAATACACTTGTTTATTTCCTGTTTATTCTGTCCATTTACCATTCATACCATGCTTTGTAAAACCATGATACAAAAATGTGCTTCTATACACTGTTTGCAGGAATGACTGTGAGGTAGTGATGTAATGTGGTGGCTGAGACGTGGGGGATCATTGTTCAGTAGCAAGCATTCCCTTTATTTCTCCAGAGTATGGGGGCTTTCTTATAGCTGACGTGCTCGATGCAGCATGGTGAGAAATAGGAAAAACAAGACTTTTTATCAAAATGTTGCCACACTTGCAATCTCTCCTTTCGATCTTTTGCCGTGCTCCACTGTGCCGCGGTGCGCTTCGGCTAGATGTCATACAAAAATGAACAGATTGTGCTGTCTGAGTCTCACTATGCCACATTGTATCATACTGCACTACTGGGGAGAATGGAGGCTTTAACAAATCCCGTAGTGAATAATAAAAAAAAACGGCACCAAACACAGGAGAAGGGAATGAGAGAGGACAGGTCACGCTAATAAAACTCCCCACGTACTTGAGATGCTTGGAGTTCATTCAAGAACCAGAATGAAGAAATTTCCACACACCCAAGTGCCAGATAGAGGAGATGTAGTCGCACACAGTCAAAATGTGCCCACAGTTGGCGGGACGGATGGTGTTCATTTCAAGCCCTGATCGGTGATATTTCATGCAGTTCAAACACATAAACAAAGAAACGCAGTTGGCAGTAGTAATAATGACCAGCCAGCCATGATGGGCATTGCAGCAGCTGCTATGCACTTGCCAAGAACTTTATTTTTTGGACAAAACCCTGGATTATGTCCAGTGATAATGTTTTTTAACCCATCATTCATACAATAGAATTATGTCCATGGCAGCTACAGTCCAGTCTAATTAAAGTAACTATTAAAAAGTAATAGTAATCGCATGGAGACATGACTGTGCACCAACGGATGACCAGCTGCACATACAGTATAATATGATATAGAATTTAGACTTTAGCTAATAGCCTGTGGCAGCCATATAACAGTTTTACAGTGACGTTTAACTATTTTACAGACAATGATGCAAAACCTTCAAGCACTGTATACAGTATTTAACAAAATAAATGGTACTGGCTCCATGTAAACAGCACGGAACAAACGGATCGAGCATTGCTGTTAAATCTTTCTCAGCTGAAACATTTTATTTTGCATGAAAATAAAAAGGAAGCCAGCTTTTATTCTTGTTACAGGCAAAGTGTTATTTTCCTAGTTTTTAACTTGCCAACATTTTAAAGTAGTGACACCACTTGACACAGCTGTGCAGTGGACTCCATTACGTCAAGCAATAAGAGCTATCAGGCTGGCTTTAAACAAGTGCCGTTTAACCTTAATTTCCACTTACAAATAAGTGCTTTAGATAATGTGGTTAAAATATTGGGTGTGGTGAGCTTAAAGTTAGGTGGAAAATGTTAAAACTATGCAAAAATGCTCCAATGTCTTTTGCAGAGCATCTTTCTGGGTTTACTTGGAAAAGATTCGCACAAATTCAAACCAAAAGTGACAAATGTAACATTTCAGGCACATTAATTTTTCTAACTAAGCAGACATAATATAGTTAAACCTGGGATTTGTTGAAAACCTGGCCTGATGGGCTCCACGTGTCCCACGTTTTTGGCTGTTGCTTTTTACATGAACTGTAGATGTTTTCTCTTTTGAGGGCAGACCACTTGTGTTGCTTGCGATTAAGGGACCTCCAAATTCCATTTTTAAATCCTCCCCAAAACCATTGACTGTTTGCCCAGGTACATCCCTCAGAGAATCCAGCAGAGGGCTCAACTGATGGTGGGTGAGAGGAGGGATTTAGATACCCCTTTGTGAGGACAGCCAAACCCCTGTGATTACTGCATAATCCTCTCCAGCATATCATGTGCATCATGGCAGCATAGTGAGCCTTTGTGACATCATGGGGGAGGCTGATGTGGGTCTCTCTAATGCTGTCTCTCCTAACCTCTGTCTTAGTATCTTACTCTCTAGCTTCATTTCCTTACTCTGTACCTCCCCTGCCAGTCTCTGTCTGTCTGTCTGCCTCTCCCTCCCTCCCTCCCTCCCCATTGTCTGGTGGTTGGGGAGGATGGGGGAGAGGCGGAGAGGAGATCAGCGGGGATTATCACTGTCTGGAGAACACGGATGGATTTGTACGCCACCTCCGTAGTTGGATGTTGTGCCAGCCTGCCCTCGACTAATGGGACAGCAGTGCACCGGTGTAGCACAAGTTGATATGAGTCAAATGATCCTTAATGTCACAACTGTCCCTTTGGTAACTCATGTGGGGCCGTTTTCTTCAGCATGAATTCATGTAAGCAATCCATTCGTGAGCTAACATGATAAATAAAAAAAACAGCTAACCATTATGTAGGGAAACTGAGATGGGTGCAGAAATGTGAAGTTCAAGAACGAAACCTTATTAAAAAAAGAGTAAGCCCCTGGCTCCCCTTCTCTCCTATTGGAATCTGCCTCTCTGCTGTCTGTTTTGTGCTCCTGCTCTTCGTCATCCGTCGCTCTCACTCAGTGTTTCAATCATGCCAACTTTCTGCTCTGGTCAACACCGAGGTCACATAGAGTGTGATGAGGATCTTTAAAAATGCAGCTGCAATCAGAATCCTGGGCAGAATGGGCACTTCCAAGTCTAGATGGCAGACACCGACTGAGGGTCCCGTGGTATACTTTTAGAAGAGCCTTTGTGTTTCTCTGCTTTTGAGATCAAGCCTTTCGTGTTTGTCAGTAACCCAGTGTAAGAATGCACGTTCAGGGACTTTGAAGTGATATTCAGCAATGTAGCATCGGGCAATATGTCTGCTCACAACACGTAATGGCTGCTTTATTTATTTAGACTTTTTTTTTTATGCCAACGTTGAAACAAAGCAAACATCAGTTGGACAATCAACGCTTTTAAAAATGAAATCTGAAATTTGGCCCGTAGGGTGCAAGTACTGAGCCTCACCTCCCCATTGATGCTCTTCTACAAAGCAAGCAGGAAGTGATCTTAAAATGCTTGTCACGTCTATTTCAGGAAATCTAAAATTATGGGTATGATTCTCTGCTTCTCTTGAAGAATGTGGATTCTTGTAATATTTCTGACAGGCATCGGCGTGCCTCCACAGCTCATCTTGCTCTATTTCCAATCATGACATGGATTTTTTATCGCCATGTCTGGTTATTTATCGCCATTGTCGTGTTCCTTGCGGCAGGTGCCAGACACTGCCGGGCTAATTAGCATTTGTGCTGTATCACTGCTAGAGTTCAACTGTAAACCATAACTTTGTGCATGTTCAAACTACAGCGACGATGGCTTGTGTTGCATTCTGTAAAATTGGACAGCATTATTAACCAGACAGGTGTGACAGCAGATAGCTATGGAGACCGTCCCCAACACACCTTTATTAGTAGATTTATATATCAAGGGAACAGCTCTGTACTTTGCTTTCCTACTGAGAGACTGAAAGAGCAATACCATCTTCGAGTCTGAATGCTAAATATGAAGCTACAGCGAGCAGGGGTTTAGCCTACCTAGCAGAAATGCTGGAAGTAAGGGAAACAGCTAGCCTGGCTCTTTTTTCTAAAGAAAAATCCAACATCTGCCTATTGTACCAGCAACTGTAAAGCACATTTTGTGCTTTAATTGGGAGTTTGTTGCTGTACTATTTCTTTGCCGGGGCGCAGTGACATTTTGGAGTCTTGTCCAGCATGTAACCCCTTGTAAAAGGGCACAAATTGTCATATTTACACTTACCTAAAGGAGATGCAACCTCTTAATTTGTGAGCTTTAGAGGTGCTGGTAGCAAGATATTTTCCCCAATGTGGACTGAGCTAAGCTAGCAGTGTCTTTATGCTAAACCAGGCTAACTGGCTGGCTCCGGCCACTTGGTCACCATACAGACATTTATAGTATCTATCTTTTCATCTAACTCTAGACAAGAATGACATTAAGCCAATTTATTGCTTTGGAAAAATATCACACGTTCCATCTTTAAATGTGTTTCAAAAGACTTTAGACTTTAGATAAATCAGCTTGAACACGAAGACACGGTATGTTTGTTATGTGCTTCTGACAGGAGTCTTCACTTGTTGCAGCAAATGTGATTGGATTTGAACCCCTGTGAGGAGGAATGAGTGATAATACGATGTCTAAAATAGTCAAGCAAAACCACTCCGTCAAGTGTATTTCTGTCCACTGAAGGGCGAGGAGAGATGTCTCCCAGCTTGTGGGTGAACACTGAATGTAATGACAGTGTCTGGCTTTTGAGTTGTCAATCAACTTGTCAATTAATCGCAGCCGTCAGCGAGAGTTTCAGAGTGCTTAGACATATCCCTGCATGCTCTCGCAGATGAAAGGAACGTCCGCGCTATTGACAAAGCCATTTTTGCTCGCCATTATTCACCAAGCCTTGATAGGAAATACTCGAGTCTGGGTGGAGGCACAGCGGCATTTCACAAAAGGATGGCTGAACAAAATCGTTACCGAATGTTCAAAAACAAAAAACTTTCTTGTCATGCAATAATAAGTATTTGAGGCTCCAATCCATCCCAGTGTCAATAGTCTTTTGCGCATGAAGCGTCCACAGAAACTGATTTTTAGTGTGAGTAATTCTGCTTGTACAACAAAAGCTGAGTTAAAGTCTTCTGGAAAGATTCAGTGTGTGTTTCCAGCACTTTATCACACAGTGCAACAACACAGAATCCGGGTTAATCAGCCGCTGATTTATTCAAGGTGTGAATTAAGGATTGTGATACACACTGTAGAGTAAGGTTAAAGGCTTTTTCTTGCCGTGATTTATTCAAAGTATATACCCCTACATATATAGTAGGCTATTTGAATGCATATTTTATAAGACGTCTGTCTTCTTACATCAAGAAACCCACTGGTTAGTATTTTAATGGCTGTCCCCCTGGCTATTCGTAATGGGTGCTGATAAACCTCAAGGCCACATTCACATACTGTATATGCTCACTCTCCCACGTAACCCACAACAATAACACACTCAATTCGCACGGTCACAATGTAAATTAATGTGCATCAAGTGAACAATGGTAGTGGAGACGAGATGAAAACCACAACAGATAAATGTCAGGTTTTGTAGCGCAAATAATCATCCATCGGCAGGGATTGGAAAATAAATATGTTGGTTGAGATTCCAGTAGTCTCTCTGCTTTCTGTGCAGCTCACACGAGTGTTCAGCTCGCCCAGGGAACTTTGCATCTCATATCATATGTAGGAGTCAGTGCTCCAAGAGGGCAGATGAGCTGATGCAAGAAACGAGGTGTCGCAAGCAGCGCTGATGAAGAAAAAAGGATGTGGAGGTTTCTTAGAGTGTAGTTCTTTTAATGGGCAAAGTGTCAAGTAGAGTGATAAAATAGCTTACACTCAAAATTGACTTTCAAATATACTCAGGTGCAGAATATTCTGCATCCACTAATACATTTACATTCACGGTATGTTTGCCATAAATAAACATATAGAGCTCAGTATTTTGACTTTAAGGTTAACTCTTTATTTGAATATTTATAAAAGCTGAAAATTGGATAAAATGAAAAATAATTTTAAAAAATGTTCTTAGATTTTCTTACTTAAATGGACTAAATGGTGCATTTTTCTCCCAGTCACTCTCCATACCAAAGGATTGACGAGATCTTATTTACTGTAGGATACAGCGATCAGCATCTTAGCGCAGGAGACACCTCCAACACCAGGTGCGTGACGACCTAAAATGTGTGTGACAATATTTAATAATTAATTAATTAAATAATTAATAATTTAATAATAAAACCCACAGGCCTAGGTTCACACATTGTTATACAGGCAAGACTTTTCCACTACTTGTAAAACAGGGAAGCTCAGACAGTTTGGTAGCAACAAACATATGTAAATCATGAAATAGTTGTCAGAGAAATGTAGAGGTCTCTGCATGGTCTCATCCACAGAACTCATCCCTCTTTTCAAATCGAAAGCAAAGTTGCCTGTATTTATTACGCGCTCCGTGAATTTGCTTGGTGCTGAGCAGCAGAATCGCATCCTATAAAAGGCAGATAATGAGAACACAGGGGAGCACGCGGGAGACGTAGACACCAAATTATGTAGTACTGGTAGTTACTGTGAGGGTGATGGTCAAATAAGGTTACAGACGCGGTGCACAAATTTGTCTTGCTTGTATGCCATCCTCTGTGTTGATTCCATTAAAAATCGCAGCAAAAAGCAAACGAGAGGGAGATAAAAGATCGACGATAGATACTCAAAGCAGCCAAGTGACACTTCAGCCTCGAGCAACGAGGTCTGAAGTGGCTATTGGTAAGAGCACATCGGCTAGCTGGCGGGTACGCCGTCAAAATTTGACTGGGGATGACGGCCGGCGGTGGACCCATTGGCAGAAAGGTGGAAGTGACCAGAAAGGCAGAGAGCTGACCCTGGTGCTGAGGTGCAAAGCCACAGTGGGGTGTTTGTGTGTGGATGCGCTTGGTGTTGTACGGCAGCGGCTGTAGTATCATGTTTCCAAAAGTAGTCTCTGCTTTGGGGATGTGTTTTGGAAGGTGTGGGCCTACCGCAGAGTGCGAATGATGGACGGGCCGCCAGCACGGATGGATGAGGTGCGTTGGCAGTACCGACGCTCGTCTGTGCCAGGGCCCGGCGCACATTGTTCATTCTTGGCCTCTGATCCATGTGATCTGAAACGGAGGTGCTGACTCCGGTCAAAAACACCCGAGCACCGTCATTCAAGAAAGCTACCTCCCGCTCACCGTTAGACGTCACGCTTTAAAAATAGCTCCTCTGTGAAAGAATACACTCTCCCTCCCTTCGCTCCAAATGCATTTCATATTCAGTCTGTGCTCCTCAAATTTGTCCCCCTTTTATTAGACCTCAGGATTATGACTACTCTCCTATTTCCAAATCGTGCCATCCCAACCCCGTGGGTTTTTCCATCTGATCCTCCACACAGAAACAAGCCTCTCCACAGTAAGTTGCTAAGACCCGCAGAAATCATATTTCCACGTGCAGTCGCTCAGTGTTACTCTCCTAGTTACCACATTTCCTTTTAACTGTGGGTGTTTGGCCGCAGTAGGAAGAACAAATGTGGTGCGCGTGTCGCTAAAAAGTGAGGCCCTGTGAATTTTGCGAACCTAAGACAATCATTATTTGTGTTACATCAGGGAATACAATTTACTGAGCGTTGAGCTGCTCTGCTTTGAATGAATATTAACAGGTAGAACGAAGCACTTATATAGCCATTTCCGAGCCCAACAAAATATCTTTTTTATATCCCAAATACTGGAGCTAGCCTTTGTTTTGTCTTAGAGATATTCCCAGTGTGCCTGCAGCCATCAGCCTAGACTTTGTTCTTTCTAAGCCCTATTAGTTAGATAAAATTTGAAATCTGTTACGTCTACCTTTATGGATAAATTAATTTAATTGAATGAAATTGGATGCGAATAGGTACAATTCCTTTTTATGGAGTAAGTTATCAACAGCTGTTAATTATTTTTTTTATGCCCTCCAGCAACAATCTGAAATTGGAATCTACTCAGTCAATTCTATGAAATGTTGGCGGCGGAACGTATAAGCAAGTACAGCTTCAATGAACACGACCAGCTTTCTGTCGCCAAGGGACACGAATCCAGGTCATGACTCTGCATGTTCTGTCCACATGGCCAGAGGAGGCATCACATCGCATCATCTGGCCGTAAGTGGACATGTTTGTTCTGGCTAGTCCAACAGGATCATCAACCCTTCCCCGCTCCCACCTCCAGCCACAGATAGCCAACGCGCTTCAACTCTGTTTAAACAAATCAGAGTGACTGGCTGCTCCTGTCAATGTCATCACCTACCAGAGTGAGATCACGTCTTGTCCACCCACCCCGCGAGCAGCAGTCACACTTGAGAGGAGTGTGGGAGTGCCGGGGGGAGAGGCACTTTCAGGTTTGGTGGGACAGAGACCATGCAGGGAATCTGGCCCGGCTCACGTGACGAGCCACCGCGGATTTCTGTCACTCAGCGAATCAAAGAAAGACAGCGATGCTGATCTAAAACCAGAAGGGGCTCCGTGTTTTTGTGATCTGTACATCTTCATTGTCGTGACAGTACAAACTGAGATCAGCCCATGAGAAAAGAGAAGATTCATAACCTGCTCTCTCAGCCCCTTTGCTTAAACTCATTTCTATGCTCAATTACAGTTTATGTCAAATGAAAGATGCCACAATTAATGTTTATGACTGATTAGGTTTTGAAGTGTGGGTTATTGTTTCATGGGGCATTGAGCTCGATGTTTATTTAAGGGCTGTAAAGACAAGCATTGTCTTGCCATTGTCATGCATTTTAATTACTACTTGATTGTTTGATTATGTCGTGAAGGACATTTCTGCATAGATTAAGGAAACGCCACGTGACTCAATTTGCCAAAATAAGATCGAGTCTGCCACCTGACCGTTTGCCCAAAGCAATGCGATTGGAAGTGTCTTGTGTGAAGCCAGCAATGACAGCAGACTGTCGTATTCACTCAAAAGTTACCATATTTGCGAGTATTGTTGCCATCACACTTCATTAATTAGTGAAATCCATCACAGCCTGGGACTCTGCAATACATTTTAGGCCTGCACACTGATGATAATGACTTTTGTCTTTTCAGAGGCTGTAACAGAGAGTGAGATTGACCGAAATCAGCGTCTTGCCTGAATGAGCGTCTTGCAGACAAATCTATTGTATGTAGGACACCGTGTGTAGTTTGTTCTACTGAACGACTGGTTGAAAACGAGTTTCACCCCCATGTGTACTATGTTAAAGTGTATTATGCGACTCTGCTCTATTCTCTTATATAGGGCGTGCCATTGGGTTAGTTTGTAGGTTGAAGCTGTTGTACTCGCACATATAACCTTCATAGCTGTTATTGTCAAAAATCCATTCTGGAAATACAATTTCCCCATACCCTTACAATAACACTGAATCTTATACAGCCGAGCATAAAACATTATGTACCAAAGTGGTCTCGCCTTCATGCGGACGTTGACGAAGCTACATTTTCAGACATTCAGAATCTGTCTCGTCATTAACAGCAGCACTGTGAAAGCCGCTCAGTCTTCACAGAACCAAGGACGCTGGAGAGATCTGCTCCTGGTTCTGTCCGTCTTTTATTCAGCAGCAATAACACACAAAAGAACACACAAGTCCTCACTGTACTCTGGAGCTGTAGAATAACTTTTCCTCTCCTCTCCCTTTCTGGCTGCCTCACACTTAATCAAATCACTTTGCATCTCCATACCTCATTTGCCAGCACCTACTGAGACAGGGCCGGATTTAAAGAAGGGTTAATTGAGTGCCTGCACCTGCTGTGACCCACTCCTGACTCTCCACCATCAGTGCACGTTGGGTCTGCACACAGCCGGCATGTCCGTGCACTTGTGCGTTGTTTGGGAAGCCTCTTAAACAACACCTAACGGCAAACATACGATTTCAGAACGGCAAGCAGAGAGGATGGATAAAGATCTCTTAAGTTTGCTGGCCATCCCAGAGTCAATTTTCTGTGACTTGGCAGATGTGAACAAATAGTAAGTGGCAGTTTTCATTGTGAGAATAATACCCAAACACTACTTTAGTCTATTGAATCTGCTTGGAAAATAAACAGCTGTGTGACTTAAGTCACTTCACAACCTGAAGCACATGGTTCTCTCAAACGGTGAGGATTCATTCGTTCATTCATTCGTGATTAGTTCCCTATCTCTAAACCTTAGAAATTATGCAAACACAATACATGGATAGTCTTGTGTTTGTACTGTTTGAATCTGGTGACCACCACGTGTACATAGAAGACAATACGCCCACTTCCCAAATTCTTCTAAACTTGCTGAGCTTCTGCAATTCTTAGACTCTTCCTCCTGCGTTATATTTTGCCCGAAGTCAATGTTATCAGTTTTTGTCTTATTGTTTCAGGTTAACATTGTGCTGCTCTGCGTTTTTACCTGAAAGTATTTATGCTGACTCTTGACACGGATATACAATTTCGAATTTTGTCGCTGAGAGAACAGGCAAACAAAATCTGAAAAGTCATGGTGGAAATATCAAGGGAAATATGAGCGAGATGGATGGCAGGCTTTGTATTTCTGTGGCTATCACAGCCACCTTTTTTTGGCACCTCCACATTTAAACTCATTCCCAGATCATCATAGTGTCCGATTACCTGTATATTCATTTACGCTCTTTTGAGATATTCCCATTTTGCAGTCAGCGTGTTGACTGTAGTATATTTCAGTTGAGGATGGGGTAGATGCTCATTTGGCCTCCTACACAGTCAGGTCTACTTGCTCATGACCTGTTATCTTTCATTTTCACCCACATCATGGAAAATAATGGGCTCAAGGGCAAGCAGTCAGGCAAAAGCTTCTGGAGATAGATTAAGACATGTCCCGCGCCTCCACCCCCTCCACCCACACTCCCCACTTCGGTGGGATTCATTTTCCCTTTCATTTCCCAGGCCACGTCTTCACTACGTCAAATCTCTGTGTGTTTTGTCTCATCCATTCTGCAACTCCCCGACTGTTTCCCTTAAGGGCCCAAAGGTGCAATCAATAGTCTCCGATTTTGTCAAGCAATTACAAAGTGGCACATTCATGAGTGTGCATCTAGAAGACCTGTTAAAAAAAAGCCAACAGAGTGTCACCTGTTAATAACATTTCTAGCTTTAATACGTACTGTTAAAGTTGTAATCCTTTTCAGATTTGCATTACGGGTTGATTGGTGTCAGCCCTTGTTCACCATGGCAACAGCAATTGCGGTTTAAGGTGCCGGAGTGCCAGGGGCAGCAAACACTCCTTGAACGGTGACTCTGTCAGAGATACGACAGAAGAGCAGCTGGTGTAGCAGTTTACAGTGCAGCTGAATGAACAAATACATTGTGTTTCCTCTAGGTCCTTCACAATAAAAGCCAACCACTGTTTTGCCAGTGAAACGCTTTTAATGTGAAGGAGCAGTTGTAGGATGTTCTGTATCATAGTGTAAATAAAGCACCAAAAAACAGTGATACATTTACACTAAATTACATGCATGCATCATTTCCTGTGCGGGAGTGGTGGATAACTCCACCACTAACAATGACAACTGTACATTAAATGGCTATTTCAGATCAAATGCAGAACGTAATATGGTTTTGATTTCATGAAAATCTATTATAATTGAATGTTAGCATGTTTTCCCAAAGGGTCAAACATCTTTTAGCTCTCGTTCCTCGCAGATATATTTGAAAGAAATTCGTTTTCTTTTGGACATTTGTTGTTATGTCAGTGCCGTACACATTTCAAGTGAAACATATCTTTTGACATGAATGCAGCTTTTTCTTTTCCGCTCATTATGAAGATGAGAACTTTAAATATACCAAGCACAGAGTTACACATAAGAGATGAAAGGGGAACAACAGTTTCCCTCTCAGAGCTTGCCCACAGTTTCCTCAAGCTAAATGCTGAGTTGGTGACACACACTCAGAGCTCATGAATTATTCAATAGCCTAGTTTCATTTTTGCAAAAAACTTGGGCTGGAGGTGATTATTATATCTACGGTCTTCAGGGTGGATAAACACCGTTGTTTGTTGCTCACCCCCATGTTGTATATTCTTGGGCTTGAAGAGGATGAATATATCAGCTACAATATAAAGTAGCTGCAAGCGATGTTTACATACTATATGGCCTTAAAACTGAAGAGATGACGATGCGGCTATGGGATCTTTTTGGGTCTCGCTCTGCTTGGTCTCTCTGTTTGTCTTCCAAATTTAGGATTGTTTATCAAACATGAACATATAGAGCTGGTTGACTCTATTGACTAATTTGCCTGATCATACGTAATTTCATATTATCCCGAGCGTGACCCTCTTTCCCCACTGGCAAAACTAAAGGCTTACATTAATTAAAGGCTTGAATTAGAATCTTACGGATCCAAATCGTAAAGTAAGCATTACACTGAGATGCTTCACCTAACTTTTACATATTACACATATTTCACTAAAAACATTAAGGTTTTACTTTAAATATTTTCTCTAATATGTGTCTGAGCCTCTTATTCATCTGTCTGTCACATTTAATTGTGATCTTCTGGGCAAACTGTTTTCCATGTCCTGCATGTTGCCTACATGTTCTGCACCTCAATAAGAGCTTATTATAACTCACCGCTGATCAGTGGAAAATTAACACGCTGCACATGGTTTTCACCTTATACAAATCTGAATTACAGTCTTAAATTAGAAAGGTGATAATTTTAGGAGTAAACATGCTGATAAGCAGATGTGGGGGGAAGAAAAAAACCCATCGTAGGTGAAAAAGCACCAGCAGCGTGTAAACGGAGTTTGCAAAAGTGTAATTGGGATCTGCTGGATAATGAGGAAAATTTGGAATATTTCGAAAGAGACCTGACTAGGCTACATTTAATTTGAAATGCATTCTTCAAAACAAATGCAGTTTTAATCATGCATGTTTATTTATCGTTTAATAAGTTGACAACTTTGCAGCAAGTACACCAGCTTGTATGATTTTAACCCTTTCTCATACAGCCAGTAACATATAGTTTAGCCAAATGACAATGGATTTAGATTATATTCCTTATGTTTGCTTTCCCGTGCAGGCTGATAGTCAACCATTTATGGTAATATGCTTGGTTGGTCCATGAGTGGCCAGCACTGATAAAGCACTGTGTCTAATTAACACGCTGACAGCAGCACTGTCTGGGCAATCACACTCTTCCAGTTTATTAAAGTGGTTAAGGAAGTCACTCTGGCCCTTGGGGGACTGGTACAGTAATTTTCCCCCTGCAAGCCAGATGATACGCCCAGAGATGAGGCAAACCAAGTGTGACTGTCTCTCCCTCTTGCTTTCTTTCTCTCTCATCTCTTCTTTTTTCTCTCCATTTTCTCTGCCTCGCTCCGCCATACCTCTCTTGCACATCAATATCTTTCCTGCCCCCTCCCCTTTCCTCCCTCCTTCCCTTCACTCTCTGTGCGAGTCGGAAATGTAATATCACACACATTTTTCTGGTCTTTTTCTTTTTTTCTTTCTTTTTTTTTTTTCCTCCAACGGAGTCTAAAAATAACTCTCACAGCAACACATGCTAACTTTGGCCTCCCACACCACTTTAGTGTAAAAAACGAGACATTCTGATTGGTCAAGACAGGCTTCTGATGGCAGCACAGGAGAGTTGAGTTTGATTGGTGTCTGTTCAGCAAGCAGTAAACAGCAAAAGCGCAACATAGAACACTTTGAAGCTGCAAACAATAATTAGCATGAGAGATGGGGGAGATATGATTATTGTATTTACTACTTGCCACGCTGAACTGCAAAACTTAATATAAGCCAGACTCATTCAAATATACTTTAGATGAAGCATTATTCCTGATAGTGGTTGTCGACCGTTTTTTTCTCCTGAAATAAATCAGTTCATGCGTCAGAGATGCATGCATTTGCGGATTTATGTAGCAAGACAATAATGGAAAGTCTTTTGAGATAACATGAAACTCTCGAGGGTAAATATAATGCTGAGATGTCAGTGCAAAAAAGTGCTGAAACGTGGGGCAGCAATAATATCCTGCTCGTTGCTCCAGACGGGATATCAGCTGGCCTGATTATGTGACTATATCCCCTTTGTAGGGGCCAGTGTTTTTAACAAAGTGGTTGAAGCACAACAGCGTTTGGGCCCAGGGACTAAAATGTATCTGTTTTAAAAGAAATCCAATTCCAGGAAAGACATGTTATCCTCACTATAGCCACCATAATCTTGGCACAATGCAACATTTTTCCTTTGTAAAATTCATAGTAGCTCAGAGGCATCAAAGGAAATGCTTTTTTGCAATATATGTAGTATGTGATAGGACTGACTGTGGTAATAGCTCTCTGAATTTCTCTCTTTTCCACACACAGGTTACCGAATGAAAATATCCAACAGCCAGTTCACTGTTACGTTGTTTCTGCTCTCAGATATCTGCACCACTTTCAAGGATTTAACATTAGGCTCCTGTTGTCCTTTGCTTTAGAGCGCTGCTGTGTGTTGACACAGCATGTTAATGTTTTTACAGGCAAGGAAAACCTTTCTGAGACACTTAAAGGCTGTTGTCGTTTGCTTCCCACACTCTGGGATGCACCCAGAGACCTTTGGGCAGTTCTTAGCACTCCTCTAACTGATCAAAGGTCAGCACTTGGCAGGGCGGTGACACTGACCTTAGGCGTGTGTGTCGTGTGAGGTGACAAAGTCTAAGGCCTTCTGACACGAGCCATAGTGACTCAGTCAGGCTTTAACCCTCAGTGCACAGTGACTAAACACCGCCATGCAGCTTACTTATTGCTTGCCTAGCATTCAAAATGTTCTCATCAGTGGGCCGCTCTTGGGGTTTTCTTTTTACAGCAAGCGTCACTCGTGGCATCAGGAAGGTTTGGTTCGACGTGCTTCAGAGAATTTCATGTTTATTCGTGTGTAAACAACCTAAAGATGGAACGCGCCCCAAGTAACTGGCTAGGTGATGATGAAGTCGCTGTATGGATGTGGTCAGTGTACTTTTTAACTGCTACTGTAAATATACAATACACATAAAAATATACTGTAAATGACATCAGATAATTCAGTTTCAGTTGAAAAAGTACTAAAATAATTTGCAATAAATAACTGAGCATATATTTGGTAAGAGTTTCGATATCACCCAAGCCTGCGGCGGGGTCTCTCACAGCGTAAAGTACAGGATACTCAGAAAGCAACAAAACAGGAAGCGTTAAAAGATGAAAAGAAAGCAAAAGCAAGATGAAAGATTAATAAATACAACTAAAGAACGAAAAACCAATAAAAGTGATAAAAAGACAATATAAAGATGGCGTCACATGAAAGCAAGTCTATAAAAATGAGTTTTAAGAACTCGTGCGGTTGTACGGAGGGTTGTGTGCTGCACCATTTCTTGGCCGGACGCAGTGATTTCCGTCCCTTCAAAATTGCAACTTGTGGTTTTGACACTTTGCTTTTTGTACGGCATCTAGGTGAAACTGTGTGCTGTGGATACTGAAACTGCATGATAAGGTGCATTTGCTCACGTTGCTTCACAGCTCACTTGCTAGCAATGCTTTTGGAATAGATTTGCCGTGTTTGTCATAGCTGCAGAAGCCACAGCGAGCAAACAAATAACTGACTTAGGAGAAATTTTGCTGTAATCTTGACTCTGCGGATGGGCTCGAGACATCCTTGATTCTTTATATGCATATTCATTGTCTCCCACACACATATACTTTTGCATCAATATTAAGGGAGAGAACAAAAATCTGTATTCTTTTTTAAATATCTTCTTATTTTCTTCCTTACATCACCTCCAGATTTTAAAAGGGGAATAGCAATGTTACCCCGCTGTGCCAGTGATATAATTAAGATTGTGTTTTCCCACCTGCCTCTAAAGGTTAAACTTATCAAAACAGTAATGATGATTGGAAGGAAGGGAAATTACCATCATTCTTCTGTATATGTGGGGAACCCCGTCCAAATCAGAGGCTCAGCCTGTAACACGTAGCTCGTAAAGGAAGCAACAACCAATCAATCAACTTCCTGTTGAGCTAGTTATGCATATGTTTGTTTATTCCTGTTTAATGATAATAAGGCAATACCTCTATGATATGGATAGCGGTGTCGGGATTTTGCAGATTCATTGGCGATTGGGAGTAATGCAACTGGAGGGAAGTATTGATTTTGTAATCTCTTTAAATACAGCATTTATTAGACACGTACCTATTCTCTAGGAAGTGGCCACAAAAAGCAGATAAACTGATCTTACTTCATGATATAAAAGCAAACAGCACATCCGGGGCATGTTTTGTATCCTTTAGAAGCAGCTACAATTCACTGGGAATTGTTTTCTGTATGCATGCATCCCATTGTCATGCTAATCTTTCATTAGCTGGAGCATGGTTTTGCTTTTAATGTAAAGATGTGGTATCGCTTACAGCGAGTTGACGTGCTCGTGTGTCTTTTATCCGCTATAGATCACATAGCTGCTATCATACATTTCTACAAGTAAATATGTGAAACAAGGGGATTCCGGCTGATGCAGCCTGTTTCCCTCCTCCCCAGTGGTAATCAGTCAATCCACAAAGCAAGTCATTGTGACTGTAATAGCTTTGAACCTTGATATTGTAGTGGTGTGTACAAAATGCCCTCTTGACGCCTCATCCCAAAGGTCTTTTTCAGTCCAAGGAGATCTGATTCGACTGGGGGAAATGCAAATGCATTCTGCAAGTTCATGTCTGCTGAAACACGCCGGCAGAGGATTGGAGGCCTGTGCTGTCAAGTGCTGCCTCAGCCAACAACCACAACCAGACTAAGTAAACACGCAGAATCCTGTTACAGCCTCACTGTTCTTCCACCAGTCTCCTTCTCCCGGAGGCTGTCATTTTCCGCCCTTCCCCCTTGAGTGGTGGTACAAGTGAATGAGGAGGCACGACTACCTCCACCAAACACAGGAGAGGGAAGCCTCCTTCATGCCTCATTGACTTTGTTTTCTCTGGCTAATTTTTCTTTTCTCCTCGCTGCCCGCCTCCCGGCCCCCAAAAAGCACACAGGCATGCGTGCACATACACGGACACACGTTCCATCAATCTCCCGCCCTCCCCGATCCACGCCTCGCCGTTTTTATGGGGATTTTGACACGCAGGCTGTCACGCAGCAGTTCTTTGGGAGGTAGCGATTAACGGAGCTGTCGCCATATGGAGTGAGATCAGACGTCAAAACCCTACATAATTGGCTCAGGGAGGAAAAATACTTATGTGTCCGGGCTGAGTAAGGGGAGGGAGAACGCAGTGAGGGGCGTGCACCAAGGTTTCTGCATCCGCCAAAATTAAATGCCCATTAAAAACGCTTGCAAATGATTCATTAGTAATGAGAAACTAAATGCATCATAAAACCCAAAGGAAGACAGGACACATCAAGCATTCTGTAAAGTAGAAGAGAATAATTCCTCTTAGGCAAGAAAGAGGAACTACTGTAACAGAACGGAAACATTAGCAAGTTGTGTGTAGTGATAAGCCCCATAGAGGGCTAAGAAAGAACAATTTATCAAATGAATGCAGGAAAAACTCACATTAGATGAAGCCATTGTCACGTCTGCACCTCATATTGAAATGGACTTGAAGTCTGAGCCAGGGGTTTACATTGCTGACGGCCTAATTATATGGATTGGCTGCAGTAGAGCGTAGCCTATCAGCTCAGGGGAGAAATTAATTCTGGTACAGGGGAAGAGAGAGAGAGGGCCAGGCTGCAGTCGGCTTCACTGCTGTGAATTGATGGCTGCGGAGGCCTCGGCTGCTCTGTGTGTGTACGCACAGGGTTCTGCTTCACTTAAAGCTGCACACAGCTTTTACTGTAGGGTGTATCCTTTGTGATTTAGAAACTGTGTGCGGCGCTGACAGATATGTGTAGAATTACAACAACGCCCATAAGCAAGATGTCAACAACATCGTGTTGATTCACTGCTGTTCCCGTGCCTTTCTGTGTGCATACGCTGATTTTTCTAGCTGAACAGTGTACATACATTAGCCCCGTTTATTTCAGAACCAGCTGGTGGTCAAAGTAATGCACGCAGTCTGAAAGCATGCTGCGAGTATTTCCTCAGAATGACACTTTCAAGCATGATGAGCAGATTGTAAGCTTGTTAAAGTAGCATTTATTTTCTGTAGCAGCTATAGCCAGATACATAAGACACATTTAAGTGTAGACAAGTAAAGGTAGTGACTACTAGTTCCTAGGAGAGTCCTGGACCAGGAATGGCTGAGTTTAGACAAAAGTAAGGGCTGAAGATGAGATATGGGGTTTAGATAGAATCTGCCATATAAACATAAACAAAACCATGAATGACCAGCTAATAATGTGCTTATCATATATGTGTCTACACGGAAATGGAATTCTGTTTGTGTTCGTCACTGTCTGAACCTACTTCACACCAAGGAAAGATGCTAGCTGGCAGGTAAAACAGTCTACCAGTGGATGGATGACTGACAGCTATTTTTACCTTTGGTTTCTTTGACAACCAGTCATACTGACATTTCTATTATATAATATGTGCAGAAATCCCATCAGGTGTAAATTGAATGCCCAGGTCTATCATCTTTAATTATTTAGTAAATATTAAATACTCTAAGGATGATGTATTTGCATTCATTTTTGCTTGCACTGATTGTTGCTCGCTGCAAACAATAGTTGTTTACATCCTGCATTTCAAGCAGGGATTAATGAAATGGTGGCTTCATTCTTAAATCTTCTGCACTACCATTAATATGATATTAATTATAGATGGGAATACTGACGTGCAGAGTGGACATGACTCAAAATTCATTAAAAGTTTGACCAAATCAGGAATAACAAAATACAAATGGCATTGTCTCAGATGCTGCTCTTAGTGGTCGATGGAAATCTGAGGACTGTCCATTAATTAAATGTGTGTGGAGTCAACATCAAAATGGTGATTACGACAACTTTTAAGCTGGTGTTGCACTGTGAGCTGAAGGTCCATGCAGTAATAGTACGTGTAAACATACTGTAGTTTCAACCCTGTAAATATGTACATTTTTCAGGTTAAACAAAAAAAAGGATAATAGGTATGAAATCAAAATGTGCAAAAAAAAAAAAATGTTCTTGCGAGCCTTTTGAGTTTTGTTTTCCAGCAGATGCTGTGTACATAAATTGGGAGACTATAAAAGTTGGGGGGGAAAAAAATCCTGAATAGTTCATAAGGGCAGTGAAAGCATCATACCTCAGCACCCTAGTAATTGGCTGAGTCTGGGGCTGTTTGGGTTGGAACCACTGCAGCGTCAACACGAATGAGCACATAATAAGCACCGTGTTGTATCCTGAATGGTTAGTCGGGACACTATGCAGTGCTCCAACGTAGCTAGACTGTTTTCCAGAATAGTAACCTCACTTATGCCCAGCCTCTTTTGTTTTTCGGTTCAGTAATCCTACCTGCAGCATGACCAACCACTGGAATCCGTCCCAACCTATGGCCTGCAATATTTGGGCACCATCCCAAGCACACAACTGCAGAGAACGAGGGGTCAGCTGCCAACGACTGACAGACTCCTGCGCTACTACACAGTGAGAGGTCTTAGCCTCTCAAGCAGAACATTCTTTCCTGGCCTCTGTCTTATAATGCTTCATGTTATCAGTCCAGTCAGTCTGACCGGTTTGTTATTTATGTGTACCATCACCCCTTTCTCATGCTTTGTGGTGACAGGTGTCAGTGGCTTTGTTGGAAATCCTCAACCGGCTCCTCTGTCTTATTTGTGCTTAGCTGCTATAGTTGGCAGCATTGGTTGGCTCTAGGAGAATGTCTTCTAGGGTGACACAGACTGCATCAAAACGATGCAATGCATTTTTTTGGTCCACAGTATTTTCCGACAGTATAGAAGCGTATAGATGTGTTAGCACAAGTTGGAGCTTGTGAAGGGGTATGCCTTTTGTTCCTTTTCCCATCATAAGCTGCTAAAATGAAAGTTGACGAATGGCTTTGAGCTGAAAAGTCAACACGACTTCTTTCTTTCGTTCCTTCTTTCGGCCACTTATGTTAATGCTACAAATCATTATAAAAGAATCACACTCTTTTTTAAGAACAGTTTTTCTGAATGATGATAAGTAACTACAACATTTGAACTACCCAAACTGACCTTTTTATCATTTGCTGGTTGTCAAAGTGTCTGACAGTGCTGATTCAAGCACTATAACTGTGTCCATCAGCTGACATTTGTTCTATCAAAGCAAGACACTAATCCCTCGCCTGCTCACTAAATTTAAACCCTATTCACGCTGCTCTATATGCTACAAATGTCAAATGTTCTCAGATGACACTGAAAACCACCCAATCAAGATTTGGAGTACTGAAGTATGAGGATCGACATCCACCAGCTCTTGTTAACTGCACACTGCCTTTGAATCCGCTTTTGTTAGATGGATCTGCCTAGAAATGAATCTCTGTGCTTTCACAAAGTCGGGGTATAGCTCTCCAATATTTACTCGTACAAAATACTACTGTGTTTTTTGGGTGTTGTCAACCACAGCCAACTTTTTTTTTTTTTTAAATGTGCCCTCCACACCCATCGCCAGTAGTGATCCAGTAAATAAAACATCAATGGCACCTTTGGAAGTGATTGCGGATTGTTTGTGCCAGCCAGTGTACACCCATACCCATAATCTGAACATGGCAGTTGTACTTGACCTTTCCTTCTACTGGAATAAAAATAGTAAACATGTCAAGCTGGGGTTCTGATAGAGGTTCCCACTTTTTGCTAAAACGCCCTGCCGCCTGACAGGAATAAAGACTGCAGGCTGGTTGGGGTGTCACAGCAGAGCGGACGTCCTGTCAAGCCAAAGAGGCCACGTTGGCCATTAAGTAAAATCAACATCTGTTTTGACAGCTTATTTGCTGGAGCTATATTTTTGAATGGGCTTGAATAGATCAGTGAGCTGCCACTTTATGTTGCAGTGAGGGCGGTAATGTCAGCTGGTGTAACAGGATTAAGGTGTGCTGCACAATTTGTCGTTTCTTAAGCTCTGCTGCCTTCCTGTTTGTCAATAGTGGCAATGTGAGACGTTTTCAGCCTGAGCATTAGCCTCAATAATGCGGTGATCATGTTATTGTTATAATAATACTATCTAAATAATATGCTTTGGTCTAATCAATTGAGTCTTCAGTAATGTTGTGCCAAAAGCTGTGTTTGCCAGTTTTCCAATTTATATTCTATTTTTCGTTTATCTTAATAGGGTTTTGTTTGGGTTTGTGTCTGGACTTTCCCATAAAGATCATTTCAGTTTTTTTTATCCTATAATAGTATACTATTAGCCACAGATGCAGCCTGTGTCTTTCACATGTAGTTCATAGAATAATAGTGCTTACGTTATTATGTATTTGTTGGTATGGCTGTTAGAGCACAATGAAGATAATATGGCAATGCAATTTATTTTAAATGTTTTTATTAATAGAGTATATTGTGATGTCAAAATGATTTTAAAAATGGCATAATTATTTCCTGTGTGAAAATAAATGCTTGAATCACAATATAAAAATGAGAAATGATGGCAGGATATTGGTGTCCCATTTGTTTTTCACTTTGATGAAGCACTTTTCCTCTTACGTGGTCATAGTTAAAGGTGACTGTGAATGTCAGGAGCAATTGTCGCTGCAATTGGCTGTCGTTCCCCGCATTGATTCATCCCCAGCCATTCTCCACTAAAGCCCTGTTTGTTTGCTATTCAAAGCACTTTATCTTGTGCTTCAGCTTGGGAGTTTTCTGCTCTCAGCTTTGAGCAACCTGCAGTGTTTTCTTCTCCTAATGTGCAAAAATTCAACAGCGACGCAAACTCAAAAACAAACAAAAAGAAAAGCTGAGAAATAATAGAATTTCACATTGTCCACGAAGCCAGAACTCCTTACCTTTTGTTTCCTCCGGAGAAAGTATTCTGCAGTAATTTGGAGACAGACATACCAGTCTGTATAATATATTTGCCTGTGGCATTCATCGAGTGTGACACGTCAAGCAGAGGCAACGTTGTCGTGTGGAGGAATGAGGCCACTGTATTGTATTCATCCCCAAATGGCTCTAAGCGAAAGTTCTTTGATTAATATGTCTGTTAGGGAATGCTATGCACCGGAGAGAACCACTATCTGAAAACACAACCATCGTTCACGCACAACATTTCTGTCCGTCAGGTTTAATGTTGTCATACATCCTCCGATGGAGGCCATAGAGGAGCATGGAGAAGAATATTTTGGGGGTGGGGCAACATGTTTTACAGGGATTTCAACTTCTTCTATGTGACAGGTGAAATCATCACCATTAATCACTTCATGCACTCATGCTGATGACTTGCATTAATACCTAATCCCTAGGTTGGCCATTCTGAAGCCATCCAGTTAACAGGCTACGTTGTTATCATTGCTCAGTATGTCTGTATATGTGGTGAAATTATGGGGAAATGTACAGGAAAAGCACACTAGATTGTGTGTGTGTGTGTGTGTGCGCTGCCGCCGCGCTTCATCTCAGAGGATGAGGTCACTCCTGTGGTCAAAATGTATCCATAGTCGCTGCACTTGTCTCTGCTTAGCACTGAACATGGACACACACATTTCTCTCTTGCTCTCCACACATGCACACATGCTGATGAACATAGCAGGTGGTGAGGTGTTAAGCAGGCCATGATTTGGCTAGAATTAGATGGCAGACACTCCCTGAAGGCCGGTGGGGGCTAAACAGGATTTCACTGATCCAGTGTCAGGGCCAGCGATGCCAGTCCCAGTGCATTATCAGTGCCAGTCCAGCATTTCCATGCACTTGGAGATACCCTACAGTATGTGTTTGGCAGCACTGCTTCAGGGTTAAGCCTGCAGGTCCATATGCACTAAGTCAGCTCTTGACTTTACCGTAATAGTCCCCTCCGACTTAATTGTTATTTGCTAAATCCCTTTTAAAATTGTCACGTTATCAGTGCGGCGTCCCCTTCTTGTCAAGTCACGCTGATGACAAGCTCGTTCCCGAGGGAGGCCAAGCCCCAACCCTTCAGTTGTTCCTGCATGTGTGACTGTGGCTGGATCAGAGCTGTGTGTGTTTCTGCTGGGAGTGAGCAGTCTGAAAGGCATGTAATCCTGTTCCCACTGCTCCACTGAGAGCAGCAGGCGTTTTGCGGGTGTGTGTAGCTGAGTGTTTCTACCTGTGTTTATTTTTGAAGAGCTTTGGGGTGATGTGTGTGTGTGTGTGTGTGTGTGTGTGTGTGTGTGTGTGTGTGTGTGTGTCAGTGTGTGTGTCCACATACACATGCACACACACCTTGGATCTGAGGAAA
>JAVQJF010096488.1:0-27404 GCA_036023855.1 Gadopsis marmoratus | reverse complement strand
AGTAACAAACCTGTAGAATTTCTTTCTCTCCCACAAACACAACACAGCAGTTACACCATTTCAAATTCTTCATTGCAGTTGCACAAATCCTGCGCTACGAATCACAAATTAAGAAACGTGTACGCTCATATTTTTGCTACAGTTGCTGCGGTGTAATATGGTGCAAAGCACACTCGTATAAAAATTTTGACGTCCAGTTTTTAATCTGTTGTCCTGGAAACAAGGATCTAAGTTTGGAAATGTTTTATCTGGGCAGGGCATGAAATAGCATGAAAGGTGTATGGGTTACGTGTGTGTGTGGGTGGTAACTGAGAGGCTACTGTCTGCTGCCAAACTGTTATGTAGCAGAGATCTGAGACCCCCTCTGGGCCACTCAAGGACTTAAAGGGAAGGTGTGTTTCTTGGAGTGTGTGTGTGCAGTGGGATATGTGACTGGCGCAAAATAAATGGCCAGCCAGGTGACGTGCTTGCCATGACGCACACTTGCTTTCACACAGAGTGCATCCACAGGTTTTCAGGTGATTGTGTTTCAGGTCTGTTGGACTGTGTGTGTGTGAGGCATGTGTTTCAGTTGGTCTGCGTGCAGACCCTTATCTGTGTGTGTGAGAGAAACCTTATCGTTCTCCCAGGCAGCTTCTCCAGGACAGCAGATTCCATGGCTGTAATGGTGAGAATAATGCTGACAGGCTTCCAGCGATCGGCATCTGATACTTAACTTTTGACAGAGATGTTATCCAGGAAATGCTTGACGTCGGCTTCAAATAGCTTCAGAGTCTGGATAGAGTTTAGGATATAGACTGAATCAATTGGTTGATGTTAGGTTAAGCATTATAAGCAGCAGTTTCTGTCTGAGCGGGCAGGTGACTTTGTAGGCATATGTGCAATGTTGAGGGTAATTTTCTGGTGTTTAGCTGCACAAACAATTAGGTTCATGAGCAAAAAAAAGCTATGAAAACTCACTGTACACTCACTACCTGCTCAGCACCAAACAGTTAGTGATGAGCTGGGGAACATAGTGGCGCATTTAGCAGCTAAAGAGCCATATATTTCCCTCAGGAGCTGGTGGAGACCAAAAACAGAGCTAAAAGAGAGTGAATTTTGGTTTTACATTCATCAGGTGGCCAGAAACACGACTCCAAATGAATGATAATATTGCACTGTAAGTGCTGGATGTATAAATAAGCAACTGTCTTCTAACGGTTGCCATATCAATTTAGAAACTCAAGCCTGTTTTCACAACTTGTTTCCACCGACCCCCAAATGGCCAAAACGATTCCGTTATTGCAGGTTTAAGGATACGACCTGCTTGGCTTTACTGCAACACCAGAGGCCAGTGGATTTGGGAGAGAGGGAGGAGAAAAACAACATAACTATGGCTTCTTCTGCATCTCTTGTGGCTCACTAAGTTGCTGCCTGTGTGTGTGTGATGGGATTCCTGCAGCCACAGTGTTTGAGCTCCTCCCGTGACTCCTCAGCTGAACCCCTCCAAGTGTGCTGTCGGTCATAATCCTATCGGGCATTCAGTGGAGCTGGAGGAGGAAAATATCTTTGCTGTAGAGAGAAAATAAAATTTGTGGAGCTTGATTAATGACTGTTTGAACTCTGCAGGCTTGTTGTTGCTAGCTCGAGGTGGAGTCCTGTACAGGGACGTATGGTCAAAGCAGTGCGTTTTCCCCCGGGCACTTGATACGGAATGCAGGACCTCTGCAGGACCTTGACCTCTGCAGTTTGTTTTCAGTGTGAGGTACAGACATTCCTTTATATGATTTCAACGTTTTCCACCAGTGTGTACAGTGTGTCCCCATGTTTTGCAGAGGTAATGGACAGTGGGATGAGCTTCGCAAGGCCCTCTGATGTTGATTCAATGTGAAAGTAAAAATGGATTGATACTGATGTTATCACAACGTTTTTGAACAAGGTGTCAGAGGCTAATAAAGACTGAGCAGTTAAATGCTCCACTATGTTCACCAGCAAGTAGCTATTTTTGTCTGTCTGTCATTTGGTGCCTAGCAGGTAGCGTACAGTGAGCTTATCGGAGATTTAACAATGAAAACAGCTGCTGTGG
This sequence comes from Gadopsis marmoratus, assembly GCA_036023855.1. Taxonomy (NCBI): domain Eukaryota; kingdom Metazoa; phylum Chordata; class Actinopteri; order Centrarchiformes; family Percichthyidae; genus Gadopsis; species Gadopsis marmoratus. Next base: position 25,339 of record JAVQJF010096488.1, on the reverse strand, counting down.
CTGGAAATGATGAGGGCAATGAGACTGGAAGTTTTGGTCTTGCAAGCCAATGAACAGAACTGTTTTATGGCATGTATTGGACTTTCATTTTATTTTTGTAATGTAATGAAATGCCCTGATTTTTATCCGAAAGTATATTTTTAAGTATCTTTACAGAAACTTAATATTTGTCCTGATGTTTTTTTTCTATGGTTACAAATTGGTTGTAGTACATCACGTTGCAGAGTCTCTGTACATTTTCCCCATATTAAGGCCCCAAAAGTCTAATGACTCACACAGTTACAGTTGACATGTGGCCATGTGCTATTTTCAAGAGTCTGGAAGGTTCTCCAAATGTTGATATATTTATTGAAATGTAAATCCTGTGTACTTATTCATCAACCCCAGGTTTGAGAAACCACACTTAGAAACTATACTAACAGTGTAATGCAATCTAATGTAATGGCAAGGGGTCTCAACAAACCTTGAACATCATATGCTTCACAAATGCAGTATTTATTGTTTTGCATTGGACCACATTACAATTTACTGGTGTTTCTGCACATCTCCTGCAAATGACACGGGTTTACAGAGTAATACGCTATGTAAAACAGCAGTGCTATAAGGAGGAAAATGTGCAGTAAGCAGATCTTGGTTATTAGCAGTTACCATCTCAACAACTTGCTATTATATGCACAGGATAAAGGCCTGATCACCCGGTCATGTGTCTCTTTGTAAAAATCTTTTTTATTGTTATTTGGCCCTTTCAGAACTAGCTAAGCATGGCGGCACACACCAGTTCATAGGAGTCCAGTGCTGATGGTGTGGAAGGCGTGAACAGGAAATTGAAGCAGGAGAGGAAGAAGAGTGCGTGTTGGAGAAGATTAGACACTTTTCACCATCGGAGCAGATGGGCGAGACGGAGGATGAGCATACGGCGCAGGCCGGCGTGCTCTTTGAGAACTTTGTCCAGGCGACCACCTGTAAAGGGACTCTGCAGGCCTTCAGCATCCTCTGTAGGCATCTGGAGCTGGATCCTCTGGACTACAGCAACTTCTACAGCTCACTGAAGGCTGCAGTCAGCACCTGGAAGGTCAAGGCCCTGTGGACCAAACTGGACAAAAGAGCACAGCATAAGGTCTACAACCAGAATAAAGCCTGCCAGGGCACCAGGGTAAGAGAGACTTGTACTGGAGTATGAGGCTAATAATAGACAACATGAAACTGGTTTGGTACCACATCTTAGCAGCCTAGTGCTGTTTTCTGATAATGGGAGGGTATTCAGACCTGTCTGCGCCATGAGCAACCACAGCCATTTAAGCTGTGCTTGCACACGATGATGATTGATTTTCCACAAGACGGAAAGTTAAAAGGCGTTTGTTTTGATTGTGTTGGAGGTGTGCTGATTCGTACAAACGGCAGTTAAGGCGTGGCACACATGAAAGTGGCACATTGAAATTCCTGTGCGACATGACATGTGGTTCTAAAGGCATAGTGAAAATACTGTAGCGCTTACTCACATGGCTAGTTGGTGGACTACTCTGTAGCTGCAAGTAACATGCAAGTATTATAAGAAGTACGTTTAGCATAGTGTTGGAATGACTTCATATCTAAAGGAAAAGATAAGACATCCGGAAGGGAAAGAGGCCAGAGACACGCAGAGCGGAGATTAACGGAGATGGGTTAGGCTGAGGGTTGGCCAAAAATAACAGCTACGTTGTTATCCCAGACATTTTTTTGGGCAGAAACTGCTATTGGAAGAAAGATGGTGGCCTTGAAGCTGGGTGGGCGCACTGTATCTGTTACATGGAAGATCCTCCCAAAAGTGATTAAACTAACCTTTCCCAGATGGCTCTGCTAATTGTTTTGCTAGTTAATTTTCTATATTTACAATTTACTATAACTGTAAAATGGCAAACCGCATCCTGACCTGGAAATGAGCCATTGATTGTAATCACAGAGGACCGTTGGGACGTTTCCACACGATGATACTGTCGGCTGCTTTTCTCTCTTATCTTCTTCATCAGCGCCAGTTACTGTAAATATAGCTAGCATTCGCTGTCTCATCCTACTGTAATTAATGTAATGTTAGTTTTTTGTTTTCTGAGCTCTTATCAGAACTGTGCACTATTCATCATTTTTTAATTACTAGAGCTGAAAGTTGCTCCTGCATGTCCTTTTGCGTGTTACATGTGGCTACAATAGAGACGGAGCGCAATTAAGTCCCGCCCACATCGGGGGGGGAAAACAATTCATCGCTCTCCATTGACTTTATACTGCATGAAGAGGCCCCCTTGTCACTTGGGTCTAATAGCAAACAACAGAAACAGGCCTATAAGCTGCTGAGGTTTAAGAAGGCAAAAGTGGAGGAACGCTGTGGGATCCTGACACTCAGCTGACACTACGTGCTTTGATTTTTATTAAATAACTTTTAATTTTGTTAGCGTTTCAGCACTTGGTTGCATATTGTGGCGCCGATTGTTTTCCCCTCCGGTAAGCGTGGGTTTTCAGAGTTTGACGAGTTGCGCGCCAAGCCTCTGTACTATCCATCAGGTGGATACTGACATCTTCATTTTGTCACTTTTCCTCCGTAAACACGCTACATACTCAAACCCCAGTTAGAATTGGTGTGTATTTATGCAGGGATGGAAAGGATACTAGAATACCATCTCAAAAACACCATCAAACACCTCTACCTCCTTATCCTCCCCACCCCCATTTTTCCTTCTTCTACCTCTTTAACTCCGTTCAGTGTCTGATCATCGGCGGGGGTCCCTGTGGTCTGCGGTCAGCCATCGAGCTGGCCCTGTTGGGCTGTAAGGTGGTGGTGATTGAGAAGAGAGACAATTTCTCCAGGAACAACGTGCTCCACCTCTGGCCCTTCACCATTCACGACCTTAGGGGCCTTGGGGCCAAGAAGTTCTATGGCAAGTTCTGCGCCGGCTCCATCGACCACATCAGTGAGTGTAAATCTGTGTCGTTTGTTTTTCAACTCCTCTCATTTTGGTGCGAATTCTGTCACGACGTGAGTGAGCAAAGTGGGGAAGTTCCCTGAAACTTAAATCTTTCACTTTTCCTCTTTCTACCAGTTTTTTTTAAAAAACCGTATTTATTGTACAGTACATACAAACCTCTACATGCATATGTACAGACAAAGTATAATAATTATGATGATGATGATGATGATGATGATGATGATAATAATAATAACATGAAAAAGCTCATTACCAGTGTCCCTTCTTGACCTCCATTATGTTGTTTGTAGTTGTTATATTACATAATGGGAAATGTGCATTCCAAAATCTGTCCACCATTACAAAAGACATATTACTTTACATTAGTTGTGTAACAACCTTCATCTCCACTTGGTAATATTCGAGATTAGTCCATCAGCATGGAAATGTACATCATTCGTATCTAATCCAATCCTCTTGAAAACATAGTCAGAATTAACACCCTCATGTCTTAAAACAAAATGTTTGGAACATATAAACCAAAATATTGAGAAACACTATATTAGAATGTTGCAGTTCTCTCTGTGTGTGATATTACTGCCTGTTTGAAAAGGGATAACATGCAAACTACCCTGGCGCCATGCATGTAAATAAGGCCCTACGGTGTGTGTCAAATCACTACCATGCAGATAAATGTGACATTGTGTGGCCACAAAACCAAAGCTGTCCTCAGAAAAGTTCCTTTCATTTCTGCTCTCTGTATTTAACAGTGTGGCATCGCGGGGGCTGTATTTGCTGGCTGTGAGACTCTGTAACCTGTGAGAGGAGATTTTACAGCAGCCTAGTTTGCTGCACTTTGCTTCTTCGGTCTCTGTCTCTCCTCCATTGGCACTTCTTCCTCTCCAGCTTTAGTAACGGTGTCATGTATTAATATCTCCTCTCAGAGATGAGCTCTTCCGAGTGTACGTCTCATAACCCTGATTTGTTCGTTTGTCTGTGCCACTGACAGCCTCAGACTGTTATTCAAAGTGTCTGACAACATTATGTAAAGGATCCCTACAGAGACGGACCATTTGAAAGACAGAAAGTCTCGCTCTGAAATCTCGCACGAGGCTGAGTTGTCGCTCTAGAAATGAATTGTTTCTTTTGTGTTTTATTCTTTATTAAATCCACAGTGTGATGGTACATCACTGTACTTCCAGAATGTAGTGACATTTTATAGTCTGTGCGGTAGGGATGCAATGATACACTACATTCGTATTGTCAGCAATACTAATCTTTTTAACTTGGTCAGGCATCCGCCATAACATGACAGATCTACATTAAATACAGTTTGCCTCTGTGTGCCTCTTGGATATACAACCTCTGCATGTGTGGGTTTGTGTGCATCCACTCCAGGTATTCGCCAGCTCCAGCTGATGCTGCTGAAGGTGAGTCTGATTCTGGGGGTGGAGATTCACGTCAACGTGGAGTTCGACAAAGTTGTGGAGCCACCGGCGACACAGACTGACGACAGTAAGTGCGTGCGCGTACGTGTGCGGTTATCTGTATGTTAAAGGGTCATGGGTGGCAGCAGCACACAGAAGGGCTCTTCTGCATATCTTAGCTATATATGGAAAGCACCCTACTCACAAAGTACACGTGTTAAAGTGATCAGAAAGCTTCCTAGAGAGGAGGCATATACAGCGGCAGCATTTATAGCAAACTGGAAAATAACACCACTCTAGTGGATAGAGTCTGTTGATAATTACATTTCAGTTCTACTATGAGTTTGCTTTTCTAAGGGTCCGAAAATATACCAAGTGTCCTTAATATGCCGCATGGGGACCGTAAGGTTGGCCTTTTAAATGTGGATGATTGAGGAGGCTCAGGCAAAGATCTGTTGGGCCCTGGCGTGATCCCAGGGACGTTCTCATTTTAACACTCCAGGTAACACGACTAGTGTGAAAGTTGAGAAATAACCCCGTAAATCTGATGTGGTCAGAATAAAAGAAACCCAATCAAATCCGCACTTCGACATGAAATGTGAATCAGGGGCCACAAGAAACACTGTAAAGTCCCTAGCATGTATTATTACTGTTCTCCAGTTTTCAAAGACCTTTGCTATGCATCACCCACAACTCCCTGTCATCTGCCTTTTTAGATATTCACTCACACTCTCTTTAGATTACGTGTGTGTGTTATGGTATAAAAATAATCAAATTGAAGTGGGTCGAGCTGGTACGTTGTGTTCTTCCTCAGGTCCTGGGTGGCGAGCAGAGGTCCGGCCCTCCAGCCATCCTGTCTCGGACTTTGATTTCGATGTGGTGATTGGCGCCGACGGACGCAAAAACACTTTAGGTGGTGAGAAAGAGGGGGGAAAAGTAACAGAACACATGAATGGGGGTGGTGCTGTGGGGTGAGCTATGGGGGTTGATACGGTTCAGAAATGAGTCCTAAGAAAAGGCTTGTTCCTGACCCACATTTGCAGGACAAATATGAGCTGTTTGTCATTTTTACTGGAAAAGTGAGGTGTCACAAAGCTTCATTCAGTGACAGGCAAAAGCATTTCCTGTTGACATTAATAATCTGTGTAAGTGTGTGTGTGTGTGTGTGTGCATATATGCAAGATTCATTGTTTCAACAGGTTCAACATATTTTCTTCCCCTCTCTGCAGGTTTCGGCCGCAAAGAGTTTCGAGGGAAGTTGGCCATCGCCATCACGGCTAACTTTATCAACAGGAACACCACGGCAGAGGCCAAAGTGGAGGAGATCAGTGGCGTGGCCTTCATCTTTAACCAGAAGTTCTTTCTGGAACTCAAGGAAGAGACAGGTGAGTAAGAAAGAAACGTGTCACCAGAAACTCGCACTATAAAGCCCCCTTTTCTTAAGACAAACGCCTTCTCTGTTTGAGATGTATGCTTCTCCCACTCTAACTGCTCCTTCCTACAGCACTTCAAGTTACATTTGTTAAGTAAATCTGCTCGTGTTTCAGGAATCGACTTGGAGAACATAGTTTACTACAAAGACAACACACACTACTTTGTCATGACAGCAAAGAAGCACAGTCTGCTGGACAAAGGGGTCATCATAAATGTAAGTTAACGCATATTTAAATACAGCCGTATTAATTTTGACAGCTGATTTTGTTGAGTCTCTGGTCATATTTTAGTAAGTTGATTTTTCTTTGTCTTGGTCTCATTTCTGCATTTTCAATTCTTATGTCTACTTAGTGTTCTGAGGTTACAACTAACACCGTCTGTGTTGTGTACAGTTACCGTGGTTGCGGGTGTTAACATTGTCGGACTCACAATGAACAGTTAAAAAAAAAGGGGGGGGGGATCTAAATCGATGCAGCAGAACCAGATATGTTGTCTTTTGTCTTATGCCACTAATTCCTCTCGCTTGTCAAAACCTGGTGCCTGCATGAGCCACAATGCAACTTCACTGCCGACCGTTCAGTCAGAGATTTGGGCGGGTTATCGCCGGACATCGCCAGTATGCATAAGTCTGTTCATTTTCGATTTCCAAGCTCCCACAGCAGAGTGTCAAAGTGTTTTTGGGTGGACAGTCATGTGTGTGTTCGCCAGGGCAGTGAGTGATGGGCCTCCATAGGGGATGATAATGAAATAGGGCTCTAATTAGATGCTGCTTGCTCTCTGTCACCTTTCTCTATGTCCCCCCCCACACCCCCCCACACACACACACTAACACACACACAGACATTATGAGTCAGAGGTTTTCTTGCTGTGAGGGTTGCTGTCCTCCACAGAGATTACTGGATGGTATAAATGAGGATATTATTATGTCATCGAGGCACAGAGTGGATCATATTAGGGAGACTGCTGCTAACCCTCCCACCCAGCAGACAATTATCTGAAAATACACACGCATACATACGTACAGGTGTTGAAACCCTGCCTCGCTGTGCCCTCAGTGGTCTCCATCTCATCTTACATTACCCATTAGTGCAGAGTGATATCTCACTGCGTCAGCCGTGTGACCGCCTCATCACTCATAATAGCTCACTGATTCAACACACTGACAAACTTGGTTTTGTAATTCTTTTCCTCATGCAGTGATGCACAGCAGTCTAAATTTATTTTTCATTTCATTTATTAAGAAGCATGAATCTTGTTTCTGAATCACTCCTGATCCGGTTTCTTTGCTCAACCTGCTATGCTGGTTCTCAGGAAGTGTTATGTTGATTAAAGATGTGCGATAGTGAATAATCTCATTTTGGCTAAATAAAATGACAGTTATTTCTTGATTGACACAAAGGGAGATGGCAGCATTCGTGGGGGTGGGGGGGGGGTCGCACTTACGCCTACGACAAGCCACAAGCCACAAGCCAACATGATGGTCATTCAATTGAGTGAATGAATTATATTTTACCAAAGTTCATTGAAATTAAACATTGATTTTAATAGATTTTGAGGCCCCAGAGTCACTATACATTTTGTACCCGAGTAACATTCAATCCGAATTGGGCTTTTTATCTTTTACTATTGCTGGAACAAGGTTGATAGGAGCAGAGGTTTTGGGCTAGAATACCAAAAAAATGAGCTAAAAGATACTAAAATTGCTCAGTAATAATTCCTCAATAGGGAACAGGTGAGTCAGGTGCTCATTCTCTGTGGGTTTGTCACAACAAGCGACCCCTGTAATGTTGCATTTAGTCATTTAATCCGTTGTTTTATGCAAATATTGATTAGTGTAGCTTTAAATCAATTAGTTTATGTCACTGATCTCTGCCATAAACCTTCCTCCCCTCGTCACAATACAGGACTACATTGAAACGGAGCGACTGCTGAGCCCTGACAATGTCAACCAGGAAGCGTTGCTCTCCTACGCCCGCGAGGCAGCCGACTTCGGCACAAACTACCAGCTGCCGTCCCTGGACTACGCCATCAACCACTATGGGCAGCCCGATGTAGCCATGTTTGATTTCACCAGCATGTACGCCTCAGAGAACGCCGCCTTAATCAGGGAGAAACACGGACATCAACTATTGGTCGCGCTGGTGGGAGATAGTCTGCTTGAGGTACGAGGGAGCAGTGACAGCGGGTGGTGTTTGTGAGTTGTTGCACATTCTAGCCTCAGCCCAAACCAAGGCTCGGCTTTGTGTGTGTGTGTTCACGCTGACCTCATGTTCTCCGCTTGCAGCCCTTCTGGCCAATGGGTACAGGTTGTGCTCGGGGTTTTCTGGCAGCCTTCGACACTGCTTGGATGGTGAGGGGCTGGGCACAGGGCAGGAGTCCTCTGGAGATACTGGCCGAGAGGTGTGTGGGTTTATGTTCCGCTTCCTCTAACTTTAGTAATGCAAGATGGACTTGTTTGTACTCGTAAACTTATTGTCTCATACCGGTGAAAACAAGCATCAGTCCAGACTGTCGAGGACAGTTAGCCAGTTTGTCTATACAGCACTTTGGTTCAAAGCAAGATAACTTGGCAACTATTGGCCAGATTCAGACAGAATGTGTATTCATGTTCCCCAGAGGATGAGGGAGGTATTTGGTGACACTGACCATTCATTCTTCCACTTTCAGGGCAAAATTATAACTTGTGCACAATAAATATAATTTTAAGTTATCAAATGGGCAGATTACCATGAAATTTGCACAGTTCATGCCCCTCAGAGGATGAATGTTGATGTTTATAGTGACCCTGTGGTCTTTCCTCTGACACCACTCTCAGGCCAAACTTTGCACTTATACAGAAAAAATGTGAAATGCAACTTGATGTTACCATTATGAATGAATGAACCATAAAAGCTTTGAAGGAGGCCATGATTTATCTGTGGGTGCTTCACCTGCCACCCTATCCCTCCTATCCTAACACACATGAATATGAATAGCCTACTGAGTAGCAGTAGTCATGACTTTGAATGAACCATAGCATAAATGTCAAAGGACTTCATGTATAGTTTTTGTAAGGACATTTTTGTGCTTTCAGCCTGTGTTTTCTGGCTTTAGACAGATCAAGTGGTTTCAGTGTAGTTCTCAGGTCTTTGAAGCTTCAGTATCCTGAACCTGCCAGTTATATCTGCCCTGTTGTTCCTCAGGGAGAGCATCTACCGGCTGCTGCCTCAGACCACCACAGAGAACATCAATAAAAACTTTGAACAGTATGCCATTGACCCTGCCACCCGCTACCCAAACCTCAACTCCAGCTGTGTACGTCCACACCAGGTCAGTCCAACACTTATATAATGGTGAGAAACGTTATTTGTATAGTAGTTTTCTTATTAAAGTGCTTTCTGAGGAAAGGGGGGGGAGCTATGAATAAAGGCAAATGCAGATGCCCTTAGTAGTTACAGTATTACACTGCAATGAAACCAGATGTCAAAGAAAGAAAAGGAATTAACAGACATTTTAATCATGGCTCTTATATTGGATTAAAAGGTTTCAAATTAATTTTAGTTATAAAGAACAATTTTACCATCATTGTGCATGTTGAATCCAGGATATTACATGTTTTTAAAGAAGCACTGGACGGGGGCTCGTGTTAATGCTTGTGTCAAACATGCAGACAGACACTGCATGTGCCACTGCAGTGCACGACTACTAAACTATGACTGCTTTTGTACATTTGAGAGTACCGTAGTCAACAATCAGTTTATTTGTTCAACGCTCTTAACTAGCAGCCTTTAGCAGCTAATACTACACTAAATTCTTTGATCGGGTATATAGCCATAGCCATGTTCTTTTCAAGTTATTATTTGTCAACCATCAGTTACAGTGGGAAACTAACTTCAGGAAGTTTGTGTCAACTGAAAGTCCTTTAATTCCTACCGTTTGCCTTTGCAATGACTTGGTTTCCCTGTGATTTTGCAGTTTAAAATAATTTTAATAAAATGTCTTTTTCTTTCTTTCAGGTGCGTCACCTGTTTGTTGATGGCCGACAGGTCTCGTGTCACCTAGAAAAAGGTGAACCCACACATAGATCAGTCAACATGTCCAGAAGAGGTGAGATTCAGAATTAATCCGTCTCTTGGCCCCAACCCCCAAACAAAGGCTGGTGATTTAGTACTAATGGCTGACTGATACATTTAGTGTCATTTTGCATGGATTCTGATTCTCTGATTCTCTATAATATTTAGAAGATACTGTGTGTATAAAATTGTTAGAAAACATGAATAAAATGGATAGTATATAGTATCAGCCTCTTAAATCAATGTGTATATAGAGTGTTCATGTTGCTACAATAAAAGAAACAGCTTGTAGACGCATCAAATATCTTTAGACAATATTGTTACAGTGAGGACTGCTTCCAACTGCTCAGATGGGACTGTATTCTACTCTCAAAGCTCCCGGTGATGTTCTAATGGTTATCTGATCATCCTATGAGTCACCACTGAGATTAGATGCATCCACAGCCCCTTTAACACTGCATGAAAGCTTTCCTTGATACCGTTTTACACGTTAAATTAAGACACTCGGCTCTTCGCCATCAAATTGTCTCAGCTCCAACTCGGCAATGTATCGTGACCAGAACAGCTTTAACAGAGGTTGGGCTAAGAACATGTTGCATTTTAACCAGTCAGAGTGAACTCTTGAATGTTGCTCGCTGGAGAAACAAGGATTTACATCATGAATGCTTCCCCAGCCCTTGCTGAGAGGAAACTTATCTCAGTCACAGGCTGACACACCTTGTCACAGACAATACAGCTGGATAGCATTACACCCACATGAGGTTTACACAGTGTTTACTCACAAGTTAAAGCAACATCAATGGATTATTTTTGGGCCACTTGGGGCAGCAGAACGAGCTGTAAACACAGCCGTGACATATTAGCTTCTTATGTTATGAGTAATGTTAGCAGGCAGTGGCTTATTTACACGTCCAAAGCAACATTAGCATTTATTTGTATATATATTATCCCTCTTTTTGATTTTATCCATTTGTTTTCTTTTAGTCTTTTGATCTATTTTATAAATTCTTAGTGTAGCTTTTATTTAAATTTATTTATTTATTATTTATAGCATTTAAATCTTTTATTACATTTGGATTGTTTTTATTTTCTCACAAACACTGGTCTCAAACCCTTAAATACACACATACTGAGAGGTGTTTCTAATAGTTTGTCCTCCCCATTTTTATCAGTGAGGGTAGACTTGAGAGACAACCCTCAATATAACACCAAACAGCACTGTAATCTACAGTCTCCAAAATGACCATAAAGTGAAATCAACACCTTATTTCCCATGAAACCAAATGTATTTTAATAAAAATGGGACCAATGCAACCTTTCAGTAACCCACCCACCTCTTTTTACCAGTTTTCCTTTCACTCTTTAGATAAATATAGAAGAAATCCTACCATGATGTTACAGTTGTGAATTTTAAAGCGCGTCAAAGCGAGTGCTGCTTATCTTCTGAGTAGGGCAGTTTGTGCACTGGCCTGAATGTCTGCTCTCTCTCTGTATTTGCTGCCAAAGTTACTCTGCTTTAGGCTTGGGAGGAGATTCAAGTCTGTCAGAAGTGAACCCACAAGTCGCTGGTGTTGAAACGGAGAGTTGTATTGTGTCATGGAGTCAATGCTGTATGTCAAAGGGCATATTCACTGTACACCAGCTTCACAGGACCTTTCTGACACTTTCATTGGTATTTTCATTATTCCTCTCCTGCAGAGTCTGAGGTGCGTCCTGGCCGGCTGCTGACCTGGTGTCAGAAGCAGACTCAGGGCTACAGAGGGGTCAGCGTCACCAACCTCACATCTTCCTGGAGGAATGGCCTTGCCCTCTGCGCTCTCATACATCACCAGAGGCCTGAGCTGATGTAAGAACACACACAGTCCGCTCAGGAAACATGTGGAAATGTTGACAGTTATCCAGACCTGGGCGTTTTTCTGTTGGCTGGTGAAGAGTCACCTATCCAGACGGACTCTCTTTGAACTGGGCGGGATGAAGTTAATCTGTCGGCTCTCAGCTCAGAGATATTAATTAGTTAAGTAGTTAGTTAAGCTTTATTTATTCAGAGCAAATTACACATACAGAAGATTAATTCACTCAAAACAACCATCACACACATACATGTGGCCACACTAATTAAAAACAGTTACAAATATTATTAGAAATATAAGCTTGTAAAGCTTTAAAGTCTATCAGAGGAATGAGTGCCTGTAACGCCAAGCTTGGTTGCATATTATTCCAGTAGTTCAGTAAGGTGCATAGTACAAGAAAACAGTATTTCCCAGTTCAGAGTTGTTATGAGGAACTGTCATGTGATTTTGTGCCATGGCTGTTAGCTCTGAACTCAACTAAGGAGGCTAAATATCTTGGCAGCTCAAATAGACCAGGTATGCTGATGCCTCCTACATGCCAGTGATGACCATTCCAACCCTTTCTTATGACTCACAGTGGTGAGTGACTAATGAATCAACTGGCGCTGTGCTAGATATCTCCATAATCCAATGTAGACAGTATGGTGGGTTGAATGGTGTTTTATTTCTGTTTTCAAAGTAGAAACAATTTCTGTTTCGAGATAAGAATCCAATTAAAATTTTCTGGGTTTTGCAGGACAATCTGCTGCCTAATCAAATTCTTAAGTATTCATAATGCTAAACTGTATCCGTTAGACTTCCACCTAGTGCATGGATAGGATTGTGAACATTAATGGTTCATGCTCTTGTGAAATGTGCACGTTTGGTCATTTTGGAGTTTACAAGGAGCTTTAAATGAATCAGGGCGGTCTGTAGGAATGCAGCTTATTTAACAAAATATTGTGATCAACAGTATCAAATTACTTTTACCAAGTGATTCTTAAACATGAATAACAATTAATTGAACCATGAAAGTTGAATCAGCTGACTGCTAATAGGCATTGCAATCTTCTGCAAATTGTAAGACCCGTTTCTATTTACACTAGACTCTTGTCCTCTGTCACATGTTAATTGAGTCGATGCTCCACTTTTAAGTTGCAACTTTCAGTGAAGTAGCATGAAAACGCTCCACTATGTTCACCAGCTAACTGAGTCTGTCTGCTGTTTGGTGCGGAGCAGGTAGGGTATATTGGGTTTTTAGAACTTTTTCTGTGAAAAACAGCTGCTTGCTGCAGCCGAATACAACACTATGAGAGCAATGAGACTGACACAAACTTTCTGGGCCGGGCAGCAAAGCAATGAGCTAAAACTCACTATTAAGCTCTGCAAAGCAGAGGTAACATTAACATGGCCTTTCCTGTTGTTCCATGCTCATGCTTTTTCCTGTCATCTCACCGTACCACCTTTTTTCTTCTGCCATTGCTGTGAGTATGGAGGAAACGATATCGCTAACCTCCCCTCCCTTCTGTTCTTCCTCAGTGACTATGACTTTCTTAACGAGGAGGATGTGGCAGGAAACAACCAGTTGGCGTTTGACTTGGCTGAGCGAGAGTTTGGCATCCAGCCCGTGACGAGAGGAAACGAAATGGCTGCGGAGGCTGAACCAGACAAGCTGCTGATGGTTCTCTACCTCTCCAAATTCTACGAGGCCTTCAGGAACTCCCCAGGAGACAACAACGGTCAGGCGCCTTCCTGCTTCTATCGGAGAGGATCAAAACAGGGTCGATGAACCTTCGTTAGCCGCTGTGAAGCTCTAATGCGCTTACAGTGAATGCTAATAGGGAGAAGTAATAATCATGAACCATGTGGCTACGTAGTTGTATTGAGTTAATTGTTTTTCAGTAGAAGGCATGAACAATGTTGTATTGTTAAAACAATATTAAAGGTCAGTCTAGGTAATGCTAATCTCCTACAGTGACTAAACGCTGTGAATGCTAAGAACTAAAGCAAAAGGCTGCCAGAGACTAGTTGATCAATTTGGGAGGTTTTGCTCTCCTTACTCTGAAATCTAAGGTCAGTCTTCATTAAATGCTCAAATCTAACAAAACACTACTATAAGCCATAACCACATTACCATAGAATTGTGGTCAATGCCTCTCTGACTTCCCAACCGGCACGTGAAAAGGGGATCCAGCTCGCACAGAACAGACAAATGGGGAAGTGCCTGGGCCAGCTATGCAGTGCTCGGTTGGATGTGTAGTTTCACCCTAACCACCAAAGAATGTGTAATATCGCACTATATCAAACCAAAAGAAGCTGTGTCCTTTCTGTTATGGAATAGTACTACACAGTTTAGAGATGCCACCGGAGGTCACAGTCAGACTGGCGGTCAAAGGTCTCTGGTGCTACTTACTGCTGCTTTGGACACTGTTTCAAATTAAAGTCGGTGCACGGTACATAATGTTAAAGAATAGACCCAGTTGTTTTTGCAACAACTGAGACTCGGGGACTATTTTATCCACTGCCTGAGCTAGAGTTGCACGTTACACAACCGTGGTCAGGTTAGTCCCTGCCAGAGACATGACTGGTATGTGTGCTATGTCTGTGGAAGCCATATCCAATCACTCTGCGTAACTCTGGAGGCCCTCGGCTCCGGTCACACACCACCGCTGTAAGCTCCGGGCTTCGGCCACGTTTCACTTCTAGTGCTGTAACGTTAATGTCCAGCAGGCGTCTGCATCACCAACACTGCTGTCACCGCGGAGTGATCCACACCTCTGAAAGACTGGGAAGATAATTTACTTTCAGTCAACCATCTTCACGGCCCTTTTGGTGCGAGTTTATGTGGGTAGTCAGTAATGATGTCTACGCTGTGTGCTCATGTACTAAAGTAGACTTGGGTTATGCAAAAAGTGTTATGCAAAGTTGCATCAGTGTTTTTTGGGCAATTCCTAATGATCGAGATTTGGAGTCCTAGCAGGGACATTTCTACCCCAAATACCAAAGGTAATGGATGGAAAAGGTCCAATATTCCAAACGGGAAAACTCCCTTTCAGCTCAGAGGACGTAATTAGCTATTAGCATCCAGCAATCTGACCAGAGCCCTAGATTTGAATAAAGTGTTGAATAGTTTTGCATAGAAACTGGGAAGGAAGGAACAACTGTTTTAAAGGTAAAACTGCTCACACTGTTACTGTGAATTTATGAATATTAAATGACTTGACGTGCATATTAACAAGGGACTTGTGGTGGCTGATAGAGGTGGCAAACCGATAGCTATGGTTGAAAATGCAGGTTGCACTTGTAGTATATCGGAGGAAAGGAATATCTCAGAGTGTCTTGTCATGATCCTGTGAGATGGTAAATAGGTAATCTGGCATATATCTAATGTCTGCTGTATTTTGATGGTAAACAGCAGGAATTACATATTTGCTAACTTTTTTGTGTTAATGTCACATAAAGAAATTCACTTTTTAAAAACATTTTCTGGTTTCCAGCAAGTCACTTCACTTACCAATGCTGATAAGATCCATAATTAAGCTATCATATGCAAGCACATTGTCGAAAGTTTGTAAATGGGGAAACCTGTCAAGAGGGCCTTTAATTTCAAATGGATCCAACTGAACTAATTTTAGGGTGTTCAGTATCTTCATCTGAGATTAAATAGTTTGTTCTGAAAATGAATAAATAAGCTTAATGTAAAACCTAATATGACTGTTTATATTCCAGGTTCAGGAGAGCCAGATGAGAATAGTAAAGACTATCCAGCTAAAACCAACCACAGACTGCAGAACCAGCCCCTGCCCAGGAAGAGGATACCCAGGGTAAAGTGAAATAATGTCTACTGTTGTACATTGAGGATTAAAGAGGTTTTTTTTTTTCCCTTCATCACCCGTACACTATATTCACAGCCATTGAAATCTTGATTAGATAAGGTAAAGCTAATAGAGATCAAGGCATTGTTTGTAATACACATGTTATCAACCTGCACGGTGATTAGAGGGATTCTTGTCTGCCCCTGTGGAACAGTCATCTCATTATTATCTTACTCAGTGTCTCTGTGAATCAATCTTTATTGTGATGTCTGGTGTCACAGGATGACAAGAAACTGGAAGATGATTCTGTTAACAAGAGACGGCGAAAGGGCAACCACTACCTCACAGAGGTAAGTTCAACGGGAGGTCTAAAGTGGTCCAGTTAACATTTATAAATGTGGAAAAAAAACAATATTGCCCAGTTGTATTTAATGAACGTGAACCATCCAGCTATTGGAAACACCATCTACTGTAACATGTTAATAAAATCAAACTGGTTAGTATCATATAATATAATAGGCTTTATTATTGGCCAACACCAGTGTTGAAAACCTGTGTTAAGATGGTAGTCGACCACAGTTTGTATCCTCATTGTTTTGTGAAAACAGGACCACAAACCTGAAATCAGTTCTAATCAATCGATATATTATCCCCTCTGTGTGTCCCTGGACTGGCACCAGTTGTCTTGTCACAGTGCACCCCCCGCTGGTGAGGATGGGGCGCTGCGGGAGAACAAGGTCCGCTCCATGGCAACTCAGCTGCTGGCCAAGTTTGAGGAGAACTCCTTGACTCCAAAGACACACGGCACGGTGAGACACGGACAGTCTGAGTACTGTCCCAGAACAGAAGGGGCTGTGACAGCCAGTGAACTTTCAGACCTACAAGAGAGTCTAATTGGATTTATTTTTTAAATAACACATTGACAGCTTTAAATTTGACTTTGCTCTCAGTATCTACTCTCATTGCAGCTGACTAACTGTCTCAGTATGGAAGCAAAGAAATGCATAATAATTAGAATCTTATAAGCAACTGAATACATAATGTTGATGTTTAAAACCACTATATTTTTCTGTCTAAATGTATGAGGTTTGAGTTCCCCTCTTTAAAGTTTCCTGGAGGATACAAGTATTTATGTATTTATTTAGAACGTACGTACTTCTCCCTTCCATCATAGGACAGAGGTCTTGTCAATTCTATTCAGGCTGCTGACTGCGTATCCTCAGTAGTTTTAAAGTTTTTGTCCAAATTGAGCGATTAGATTCTTTGACTTTAGTGAATTTTTAGAGTATTTCAATGCTATAAATTCAATGACATTTAAATATCAATGCTGAGTATTCGGTAATGGTTAGATATCACAAGTAGATATTGAGTTTCTTATAAGATTAAAAATATTATGGCTATTATTTGCCTCCATGCTTTAGTTTCAATATAGAGTAGATGTTGTTATGGACCCTAACTCAAAAGCACACTGCTTGCAGGTGAGTGTCCGGATCGATTTCAGATTAATAAATATTGGAGAACACCAACTTTATTTTACTATTTACACTGAGCATATTTGGCCAAAATAAAGGTTCCGCCCTGTCCTCTACTATTCTGTTGCTAACTTTGTTCAATACCTGTATTTCACTGCCAAATGAATGATGTACTCTGTATTTGGGTTCTCTGAAGACCTTTTGCTGTGACTTTCCTTTCCTTACCTCCTTGCATCAGTCTGATTTGGACCCATCCGATCCACCCTTTTCTCCTCCTCTGTCTCCTTCCACCACCCCATTTCCTGTCTCGGAGGAGGAGGATGAGGAAGAGGAAGATGATGAGGAGGAGGAGAGGGAAAACCCCCGTTTTGCAAAGCCCAAGGACATCCCCGCTCCTCCTCCTCCTCCTCATATGCTTCCTCCTCGCCCCAAGTGGCAGGTAGGCTTCCCTCTGAACACCACTCGGCTCTTTCTGTTTCTTCCACATTGTTGAAGGAGCTGTGACTTTAATTTAAGCATTACAAAGAAGTACATTATTGTGTATATCTATAAACCCATACTCTCATGTTTCCTCTTGCTCCTCGCCTCTTCTTCCTGTTTCCAGCCTTCCATCTACCTTCGCTTACTGGAGAATCCCAATGCTGTGGCTCAACAAACCACTTCCCCCTATTCCCCCAAATCTTCTAACCCTCAGAGCGGCTGCAGTCGCTCTCCTTCACCCTTGCGCGCGAAGAGTCCATTAAGTCCTCCCCGCTCACCGAGCCCCAATTTGACCAAACGTTACTACCCAGAACGCACCTCTCCTAATCGAACAACCAGCCATTTCTTTGCTTCTGATATTGATCGTTCCTCTGAGAGGTCAGAGAACTCAGCGCAGCAGGTGAATTTCATGCCACTTCTGTACGAAATCTTTCACCACAACATTTACAAATAAGTTGGTTCTATCTCGTGTTCTTTTCACACCACATGCTGTCTGTGCAGAGTAAAGCCCAGAGACTGCCTACTAGAGAATTTTCTAATAGGAGTATAAAGGACAGAGCCGTCCTCCTCTCCTCCATGTTTCCTGGCTCCAACAAACCTCCTCCTGCTCCTCTTTCTCCTCCTTCTGTATCACAGGTTGTGTATTGCCCCAACCACTTCTTCATGCTGGACTAAATGTCATAGTTGAGACTACTGCATGTTCATAACAGCGTTGCATTGTTCCATGTGTAAAAGGTGCAGCACAGTGTAACATTTACAGTCAGTCCTATGCTCACTTACAGTTAGAGTATGTGGCGGCTGCTGAGCTGCTTTGGGGGCTATAATATGTTCCTAAGATGTTTGCTTCCAAAAATTAAGAGATTTGCATTGTGTGACAGTTTTATTAACTACTTTGCACATGAAAGCTGTCCTGGGTGTTCAGATATGAATTTTCGCATCTTAAAATCTTTAGTGAATTGGTCCAGGATACTGAATATTTTGACTTGACTTGAATTTGCATTAGCTCATATGTAGAATTTGATCAATTTGAATATAGGTTTTGAATATTAGAACTTTAATTTTCGATCTTAATTTGTAACAAGCGCAAAGACGGAAATCTCTCATTTGAAAGAAAATGTGGGACTCCGGGGGACATAATGAGAAGCTGACTGAGAAAATAGGTTTTCAGGGCCTTTAACTGTGTCCCTGTTTATTTTGTAATTGTCTGCATTAACTAACACACTTGACAATAAAAGATTTTTGTATTTATTTTGTAGAAAAGTTCCCATTTGAAACAAAAGCAAACTGATTTCGGGCTGTGTGAAACTCACTTGGCTTTTAATTTGATGTGATCAAGTTATTTCCTCTCCAGTTTCATCCTTTTATACTTTTATTTCTGTTCGACTCTTCCTCTGTAGGTGGTGGAACTGTCTGCCTCTTCCTTTTCTTCCTTGTCCCCACCTCCTCCTCCTCCTCCTGCCTCTATCTCTAAGAGCTTCACCGTCTACTCTGTAGTCCACCCGGTCCCTGATCCCACTGCCCAGGCTGGTTTCTCCTCTGTCCCCCTTCACACTGCTGGAAGCAAGATACAGAAAGACTCCGGTACACTCTCGTCTTACACCGACTCTGCAAAAACAGATCTAATCTCCTCCGTTCATGTTGATTCCTCCGCGTGCGACAACAAAACATCCACCGCCCTCTCTCAGATTGGCTTTGATGAGAGCCAGGAGATCTCACCCCCCATCTCTGATACTAAACGTGGAAATGGACACAGCAGTTCAGATTCTTTACTGCACAAGGAAAACTATGAGACGACGCGTGAGAGTTCTTGGAATAATCTGGAAAGTGACCAGGAGAAGGTCCACGAAACTGCTCGGGAGACATTTGATACATTCGCTGAAAATGACCAAATGAAGGTAACCGTGTCCTCGTGCATATCATAACTGCTAGTACAGTATTAATAACCCAAAGATCTCCAGTGAAAGTATCCTACTCTGAATCAGTGTAGCCCTGGTTCCCTCGACAAAAAGCCAACGGAATTTTACTTTTGGATTACTGCAGAAAATAAGCTCTGTGGAAAACACAAGTTTATGATGCTTTCAGGTTTAGTTAATCTTCACAATTGAACACCCTGTTTATGATTTCTGAAGCCTAAATGCAATTGCCAGAAGTAAAAGGCTAACGTTGGGCTACAAATGAACTACACCACGGTCACATGACTTCAACGTCAACACCACTAAGCTTCCAACTTAATTCTGCCCAGAATTCATGTCAAAGTAGTCATTTTGTGCTTAACATGATCAAGAAGTAGACGGCTTTGTGCAATGGATGAATTAAGACCTCTGTCTGAAGTCTGACCAGAGTCAAAGTCTACCGTTGCGAAACCAGGCGCAGAACATTTTTAGGTTAGTAGAGCAACCTTGAACTTAATCTTTAGAATTCATATCATCCGTCAAAAGACACTGGACCTCCTCTCTCCCAAAGCTACAAACTGGTGGAATAACTGAATTTCTGATAGCACTGTAAAATCACGTTACAATTCTGGTAGGTGGCATTGCTAGAACATAAGCTTCCTTTGGCTGTGACAACTCAGTTTGACGTCTTAATGGCTCATTAATATCAACATACATTCATCATCCGTGGAGCAGCCTCACACATTTCATATTTTTATTGTATTTTCACAGATTAAACGCAGTTAATTCATCAAGGTATAGGGAAGAACCTAGACATTCTTGGCACTCTGTTCTCATATG
Organism: Gadopsis marmoratus; assembly: GCA_036023855.1. Lineage (NCBI taxonomy): Eukaryota > Metazoa > Chordata > Actinopteri > Centrarchiformes > Percichthyidae > Gadopsis > Gadopsis marmoratus. The sequence goes on along the minus strand of JAVQJF010096488.1, from coordinate 5,165 downwards.
AGATATTTGAACTGCGCCTCGTTGTACAAGTGATGTTCTCTCTGGTGTTCATTTAGTGCAATGGGAGCGGCACTCCTGAGACCCCTAGAAGAATCACTCAAAAGCCAATTGCTCGTTCTGAGAGTTGTCCAACTGGAGCACCTAGTTATATTAAAGAGGTACTAGTCGGTGAAGTTCAGTTCTATAAATTCAAAGTAAATCAAGCTTTTTCACCCTTCTTCTTTCTAACTCCTGTCTGTGGTTTCCAATTCCTCCTTCTTTTCCCCATCCATCCCTCTGCGCCTGTGTTTTCCTGCTGTTAACGTTAGCGTACAGTTGGGAAGGTATCATCAGCCATAGATGCTAAGGCTCAGATACTGGCCGTCCTCTATGAGACAGACCACAGGCCCAATGCCACGCCGGTAAGATGCATGTGGATGTCCAGAAACAAATCTAACCCAGAGTTCATGGTCTTTTTGAAAACACTTTTATTTATTTATTTCTTACATTGAATTGGCAGCTTTGCCATTAATATTAATTTTGTTCATTTCAAGTTTTTTGTCTGAGTAACATACAGTTTTCTAAACATCAGAGAAGAAAGAGAATGAAAAAGAAAATGCTCCCAGCTTTGACAACAGATAATCTGCCTTTTCAGGCTCTAGTTCCCTGGCCACGGAGGGCTCCTAAGGCTGAAGGGGTAAATGGGTTCTGCTTTGTCTTCATGAGGTCGAAGCATCACAGCAGCCAGTGTGCTTGCAACAGTGTTAGATGATTTCTCACTGATAAATGAAATAAAGCTTCAGAGGTCTGGCCGTGTTTTCAAATATATTTCTAACAGCTTACATCTGCATGCAATTATTGCGAACTGTACGTCACGTTTAACCACCGCTTAGTCTAAAACTGCATACTGGTTTGAAAGAGCCTGTTAGCTACAGTGTAGCTAGAAGAGACTAGATGAGGATGATCAGTTTGATGCTGGCACAACATTTCTGGTGGTAACGGTGTGGATTTAAGTCACATGATTTGAACTCAAGTCTAACTCGAGTCACAGTTCTACTTGTTTGACTTGGTATATGAAGAATATGAATTGACGCCTGTTTTGGGTTCTACTGACATGACAGTTGAAGTTGGATGTGAACTGGAAAGAAAACCTGGCAGCAGCTTTCATTGTATTAAAATTCCATGTTTGAGATATGGAGTTGTATTTCATATTCTAAATTGTTACTATACTTTCTGACTTCACATGACTTGTTGTTCTACATTTTGCTTGAGAGGTGATGTGAGATTGGTGCTTGTTAATTCTACATTTTAGACTTGTGTCTTTTAAAGGAATAGTTTGACATTCTCGGTAATACGCTCATTTGCTTTTTTGCAGAGGGTTAGATGAGAAGTGTCGCCACCTACAGGAAAAGAAAGTAATCTCTGCTGTAAATCTAGTCTTTTAGAACTAGCGGATGGCAAAGGTGGCAGAGTAAACCCTAGACTGTCATGGATCATTTACTGTTTTAATATCCTGGTACAATAAACGTTTTCACAGTGAGGTCTGTGGATTGTCACGAGTAACTTGCACATTAACACTAATGACACTTATCTGCGGTGAACTGAGCCCTTGCAGTCTCCAAAAAACATTTAGACATTGCTTTGCGGTAGAGCTGCTAGCCTGTCGTTATTCCAGTAAGGCATCTTAGCATCACCACTTTTATTTCACATTGCACCTATTAACAAATAGAACAAACTGCGAATCACTTTAAAAAAAAAAAATGAATTCCTTATCATTTCTCACTGATTCTCACTGGCTGTTATGTCCAACATTTTCTATGATGGTTGCAATTAATTTTAACAGATTACCATCTCACCGCTGGACAATTTGTTTAATGTTTTGCAGGCATCTCTTGGAGATAAACAAACCTTGTAAACTTGTCCTGGTCTTCTTCCTCTCAGTGCGTGGTGCGTAAGGACATGCCTCCTGGGCTTGGAGGCAGCGACATCTGCCACTTCTGCACCAAGCGGGTGTACGTGATGGAGAGACTGAGCACCGAGGGCTACTTCTTCCACCGCGAGTGTTTCCGCTGCGACGTCTGTAACTGCACTCTCCGTCTGGGAGCGCACACCTTTGACTCGCAGGAAGGTACGTTTAATTCACTGTAACTACAAATGCTTTTCCCCCCACCTGGGAGTGTCTTTAAGACATAGGTGCAGTGTTTCTGTTTTGCAGATGTAGTTGGATCACTCTGTCCAATGAAACACTAGAAACCTGATTTATTGTTGTTTTTAACCCTGGTGTTACTCAGAAATATTATATGGATGATGTCGCACTTCAGTTTAGATGAATAATTCCAATTTTGTGTCGATCATCATTTCAATGATATTTTTTAAGTGCTGACCTCTAAGCTGATTGGATTTGTGATTTATGTGTGCTGCTTCTACAGCAAAGTTCTACTGCAAGATGCATTATGCCCAGCGCCAGTCCAGCACCCACATGGGAAGATTCAGAAGGAGAATGGTAAGGAACACTGCAGTGGTTACATACAAGCTACACAACTAACAAGGAAATGCATCTCAACTCTCAAAAGAAATTCTAAGCGTGTTTGCAGGCCGCCGACCATTTTTCACCCACAGACCATGCCGTCACTGCTTTTATTTTCTTGCTGTTGTTTACATGCTACATGTTTAGCAGGCGGGCTGCTGGACCACGGGATTTTAGTTATTTCAGTTCATGTTTTGAGTTTAAATATCAAGAGCCTAGGCAGGTGGAAAGGGGCGTGGCATATACTTAGAGGTTTGTTTTGATGCATGGAATCCAGAGGAAAACAACATTCTTTTTCTTTTCATGGTTTAGGAGTTCAATGTGAAGTTAAGGCACTTTAAGTCTCCATGACTCCAAGACTTTGGTAACCAATTATAGAAGAATGACGTGAGATGTCCTAAAACAAATACATGTTGTTATTGTATGCATGTTGTTATTGTATTGATTGGTGGAGAAAGGCTGAAATATGGAGGACCAGAAGTGATAAAAGTGTGGACAATGTAGTTTGAATCCATCCAATGAGTTACTGGCCAAAACCTTGACATGTATTACTAGCCATATGGCCGTGCTATTGGTACCTCATATGATCACAGGTGTCCTAATCCTTTTTGTGTTAATGTCGCTCCAAAACTGCGGAAATAGTTGCACACCCAAAAAGTGTCTGAAGAGTAAAAATAATTATGCTGGATTACGATAGTTGTACTTTTGTAGCTTTGCTGCCAGCAGACTTAATTATTCTTGGCTTCATTTATCTTGTAGTCCAGGACTAAATTAATTCACTCGTTCCTTTGATGTGTAAAAGGAGGTAAATAATGAAACATAACGTAACCTTCTGCGTCTCTTGATTTGTGTAGAAAGATCAAAGCTGTGTCACATCCTCGTCGCTGGACAGTGGGAGCTACTCGACGATGGGCAGCGTCCAGATCCAAACCCCAGGTACCCTGGTTTCCTTGCTTAGGCGAGGCCTGAGCTGGCCTAGGCGTGCTAGCCGGGCTGTGTGTGTGTTGCCTCGGTGGCTGTTGGGAAGTGTGTGTGGGTCTTTCGCAGCTGTGGGGTCCCACATCAGGAGCTACTCGCATGACTATGTGTTCCTGTATGAGCTGCTGAGCCTGGGCTGCCCTCTGCTCTGCATGATGCACGAGGTGCTGGGACAGATTTACCAGGAGCCCCAGCTGGCCCAGCAGCAGCTCATCAGCCACCAGCTCACATTGGAAGGGGAGTAACAAGGGGCTTGTCTGGGCCTGTTGACCTGATAGCTGCCCAGATGGATTTGAACGTGTGCCCTTGTACTGCCCAGAATGGATGAATCAGGGGTTCATAAATGTAATAATTTTGAAACCAAATAATATCTGTATTTCCTACAATCCAAGTGTCCATAGTCTTTTCAGTTTTGTGTTTTCACAACAGTTGCTATAAAAGTGCTTCACTTGATTAGCGTCTGCTACAGTGGACAGAACAACATAAAGCCTTCTTAAGCAAATTATCATATATAGGTATTCTGACTATATTGTGTGTTGCCGTATTAAGTGGTACATGCTGAGCGGGCAGGTGTGGTGCATGACGAAAATGCTGCCAGCCCTTGTGAATACCTGGCTGTGTTGGTAAATTAGTGCATATCCCCTGATACGTGTTTGTTGGCTGTCGGGATTCTCCTGGTGTTGTACCATGCTGAATGCAACCCGGACTCACATGGGCTTGCTCCAGGCTGCTGAAACTGTAGGCGTCACCTAAAGGTGCTAATAATTACATTTACATCACAGAGCTGTCGTCAAATGATATGTAACATGTTGAGATCTTGGTGGTCCGTTTGTGAAGTTCCTTTTTCACCCCATGAAATCTGTTCCAGCCTCTTTGAACCAGTGATCCAGTTGGATTGACACAAAAGGTCAAATGCTTCCCATTCTTCACTTCAGACAGGCTTTGAAGTATCTGAAATAATATGTTTCGATAATGTACATTTAATTGCAGTTGAGCAACCTGGAACATTCCCACGGACTCTAACCTTGAAAGCCTGACAGTGTGAACTAGAATTATGTCGGAGTAACTCATGGGGTTGACTGACTGACTCTGCATATTGCCTGCTGCACCTTAACTCTGCAACACAGAGACGTGCAATGGAAATGCCAAAACAGTTTTTTAAAAAATATGTAATTTCAGTACATGCTTTTGTAATTAAAACCAAGTTTCTTTGTGGTATGTTTTTAATTTTATGTATTTTGGATACAGATTTATTAAGATTAATTCCACTTCATAAATTTAGGGCTCATTGTGAGTGGTTTTTATTTTCTAAACACATCTGGCAATTTATTTTCTTTTATTTATTATCAGTAATGCAAAGAACTGTGTGAAAATGAAGTGATGATAAAAAAAAAATCTGGGTTAGAAAAGTAAATGTTTTTTTCTTCCTCCCACTTTGGGCCTCAGCCTTGACGAAATTAGCAACTCATTTGAGTTTTTCCTCATTTTTCTCCTCACTTTGTGTTACTGGAAGATTTATCATCAGAAGAGGGCCCATAATTTCTAAAACAAATCTGTATTGACAGAAAATTCAACAGCTTTTCCATTGGGTTGCAAAATTAATTTGAAATTCAATTTAGACTGATGTGGTTTTTTTTTTTTTTTTTTTTTTTTTTTTTTTTTTTTTTTTTTTTTTTTTTTT
>JAVQJF010096483.1:0-18094 GCA_036023855.1 Gadopsis marmoratus | reverse complement strand
TAAAACTTGAAAGAGTAAAAGTAGCACTTTTAAAAGAAAACAGTAAAAACAGTTAAGAAAAGTAGAACCTGGAAAGCTAAATTTAAAATAATGTTTAAAATTCATCCTTCACCGTGATTCTTTCCTCTTCATCTTTTTATCTTTTTTTTTTTTTTCTACTTCCCCTTTCTCTGCATCTCTGTCTAAAATTTCAGAATAGTCTCACTGATTTTCCTGGACTAATCACACTGAGTCCCATTTCAAAAGACGTTAAGGCCTTTAAGACATGCCATGCAAGTGTGTGTGTGCATGCATGTGTGTGTATGAGCAGGTGTGCATATACTGTGTATGTATGTATATATACAGTATATGTATTTATTTATATGTGTGTGTGTGGGACTGCTTTCACTTATCTGCGCCATCCACTGCATAGTACACATTTATCTGTGAAGGTATCAGTGTTCACAGTAACAGTGAGCGGCTGTGAGTAGCAGCTATCGCTAAGCACATTCAGTGATTCATATAACTCTCACTGTCTAGTCACAAAGCCAGCAACTTGATCATGTGAGCAGAGCCAGAACGGAGGATTAATATCCAATATGACTGGCTAACCAGGGAATATTAGCTGATGTGGTGACAGTCAACAAACATGTCACTGATCAAATATATACTTTCCCTATACAAGTGATTTACTTCAATGAACAATATTTTTTCTGGCAAATGCAGAATGGAAAAGAAATACATAACATCATTGGAAGATTAGCTTTCTTTGCAGAGTACAATTTACACTAATCCTAACTATAATCTGGACGTGCAAACTTTGTTAAAGCAGTATTAATTAATTATTTGGCCATTTCAAAGTATTTTGAGGCTGAACAAGCTGAAAAGACAACATTGATAAGTTATCACCGTATAAAGTTGGGAGGAACCTAAACCCCCTTGGAGACAAGCAGCTGAGCGCAAATTAACGTTTTCTGCCTCTTTGTTTCTACGTACGAGTGGGTTAATAGTCCTGGAAATTACATGCATGTACCACAGTCGACGTGATAAAAGTGTTGACAAGGGCACTTGCGGACATTCATATTGTATTTCACAGTGCGTCAGTTTTCAATGTATGTACAGAGGCCAACGCTATGGTTACTGATGTATTTTCTGAAGATGCTGTAACTTACCTGATGCATTGTGTGATTACAGCAGGAAGTGATTGATTAATGTATTCCTATGTTGAGAAGCGAATAAACCCTGCGGTCGAGGGAAAAGAAGAAATCATTTCATAATCATATCTATTTGATAAAAGTATTTCTAACTGCATAAACACAAAATAGGAAACTTTGGATGTTTTGGACACGCCGCAGACGGGATTGGAACCGACAAACTGTGGAAATTGTTACATTTCACAATGGTGGGGAGTCGCAGCTACTTGCGGAGGGATGCACATTGCCTTATTTGAACATCGCTCCCAATTTTTGGGGGTGTTCCCCAGTTATAAAGCGAGGCTACTGACATGAGCGAGAGCAATAAATGAGAAATGCAAAGAAATAACTGCCATTTCTTGCATTCTGCTTTGTTTCTATCTGCATGCAAGGATCGTTTTGGCATCTTTTATGAACACAAATATATGCCCACTGCCGAGAGCTCATCCCATGTTAGGTGTTAGTGTCCTAACCCTAACAGGTGGTCCCGGGACCCTCTGGCCCATAGCGGCTCCAGCCAAAGAATGAGGCATGGTCCAGATGAGGGAGTAGACCCAGGACAGGGTGATGCCCAGGGAGGAGTCCACCTCAGTGGTGGCGCTCATAGGAGAGGACAGCCAGGCAGATCAAGGACGCGATGCCAACAAGGGTAGACAGGGTGCGCACATACATATAGGTCACCTTTACAGAATTACTGTAGACAGCACGTCTAAAAAAAAATAAAAATAAAAATGGCCAGAGTGACAATGTTCTGCATAATGTCTCTTTACCTTTATGGAAGAAAGACTTGGCTGACTTTGTTGGCCGTCGATGGCAACACACAGAACAAGCGTTACAACAAGCACAGTGTGATCGTTATGCGAGAGGCCCACCTAGAATGTGACGCAGAAATGCTGCAGTGCAAAGTCATTTAATGAAGATCAAATGGTAGAATTTCATTTTGGGGAAGTTCTGCATTAGCTGTTGTCCACAATGGTGGAACAGTAAATGTCATATTGCAAACTTCTCTGCTCCTTTTGGCTCCTCTGTCTCTTTAGATACGCTTGTTCTGAACAAACCCCCATCCAGGTGGAGTACATCCCTTACCCTACCAAACATACTGTGGCTCTTCTTGAAGGACCCCAAACTGGCTCTGCAGGTTTAGCCGAGTCCCTACGCTTCATATCAGTACCGCGTGACCGGACCGGGCCAGTGGGCTGGAGCCTGTCAGGCCACTCGGTGGGAGCGGCTGCTTCTGCCGATCAGGACCAGAATGGCGCCAGAGACCAGACCTAGTGACCTAGTTCATAGTGACTTTCTCAGGTGCAGCGCTGCTTTCTCTACAGCGAACACTGCCCCTCCTTTTTTCCTCAGGTTCTGTAAATCTGGACTATTTAAATCTCATCTAAATCCTACATGATATTAAAAATTCTCCTCTGCTGTGCTGTGTGCCGATCAAATTAAGCAGGACAGCGGAGGTGTTTATTGATTTAGCTTGATCAGACAGGAAGTAGCTTACTGGCTTCATGTCTGTCGCTCAGAAATCAAACACACAACATGTCTGCAGCCATTTGCACAATAAGATGAGCACATCAGTGTCAGCTGCTTAACTTGGTGGTGAATCTAGGAGAGTCGAGCACAAAGCCCAAATAATAAAGTAACGGTCATCAAAAAGATGAAGGAGTATCCACAGCCGCCAAGTCCCACGGAGGTCTGACCAGTAGCTGTTAGAGTTGAGGAAAGTGCTGGTCCAAAAGATGTGACGGACTGACTGACAGCATCACCATTCTTAGGCCGAGTAATAATAATAATAATTATAATAATAATAAGTAATAATCCATCCAAACGCTATACAGTCAGTGTTGCTGTCACATGAACCAGTGAATTTATTTGCATTAATGCCTTAATAAAATATAAAACATTGTATTAGTGTTTAACATAAATGAAATTAGATTTAATAAATCCTTTTTGTTACAATAAATCTCACATTTCCACAAATGCTCTTTAGTGGCAAACTATAAATCTGAAGCATCAGACATACACCGATCAGCCAGAACATTGAGACAACATAACATTACGACTGGTCTGCAGCTACGCAACAAGCTGCGACGCTCGTGTGTTCCGACTCCTTTCCACCAGAACCAGCGTTCACTTGTTCAGCAGTTTGTGCTACAGAAGCTCTTCTGTTGGATGATCACGGTCCAGCCTTCGCTCTCCACTCGTATCAATGAGCCTTTCTGTCAGCACACACCTGCCCACTACAAGGCTGCGAGACCAGAGGCCGAACACAGTCCAACTTCCAGGTGTGTGCATGACAATGTGCTAAAGCTAATATGACACCGGTGTTAATAAAACCAACAAGACAAAAATAACGGCTGATAAAAAAAAAAAAAAAAACAAACGTATGTGTTCAGTCTCAGCTCACGTGTTCCTCACCAGTTCTAAAGCAGCCTCCTTCTCTTTCAGAAGCTCTTGGAGTCTTTTGATCTGCTCGTGTCGCTTGACTTCAGAGTCTGCGGCTGTGAAACGGTCACTGGCTGGAAGCTCACGCGTCTTACAGCTTTGCTGGTTCTCAGCTCTTAGACAGCTGATCCTTCCAGATAGTTTTATGTCTTTTCGTACAGCCTTCATTCTTCCCCGTTTATTACTCGTCCGCGCTGCCCTCCATGCACATTCCTTCTCGGGCTCTGTGGACTTTGCGCTGGACTTTGCAGCAGGACCTTGAGCACCAGGGATGCAACAATGACACACTGTGCGTTTCCTTGCTCTTCTCATCCTCCTTGTGTTTGTACTCAGACCCACAACAGTCTGAGTCTGAGGCCGGGCAGCCGCGTCCTGCGAGTTGGGGATGTCATTTTCATCTGTGCTGAGGAAATCCTCATCTATGGGTTCCACGTAGCCAATCACTGGCTCAGTTTCAGTGTCACATGATGTTCCCTTGAGTGAACTTTGGCCTGACTGGCTCTTACTGTTCGAAGCAGAGAGAGGTTTTGTGCTCAGTTTGAAGTGTGAACATTTAAGAGGTCCAATATCAGTGTGAGGACTTGGAGCAGGGGGGTCTGCTGACAGCTCCTGGTCCTGGACTTTCACTCTGTTGACATTAACGAGACCACTGTAGCCGTCAGTTTCTTGTGGACTGTGAAGGTCCTGTGAAAAATGTTCTTCCTCTTTCAACCCGCTCGTTGGTTCCTGGTGATCCTCCACTGACCTTAAGGCCTCACTCTGTGGAGGCTCTGCAGCAACAGGCCGCGCTGCGTCTTCATCGATCCTCTGCAGGCACAGTTTCACATCGGCCGTTATCCCAAACATCTGTCTCAGCAGATGGGCGTCCATTTGACGGGAGGAAAATGGACGACTTGTTGTGAGATCTATAGAGCTCTGAAAGACAGAAAAATAACTCTTTAAAATACAAATGATATATAATCAAGACTACAAGTCTACAGCTATACTAGCAGCTCTGGTGCAGTGCTGTTTTGAGCTAAATGCTAATATCAGAGACATTTACAAATTAGCACTAAACACAAAGTACAACTTAGAAATACCCCCCCACACACTCTTCAACTATGGACCCTTAAGCTGTCAATCAAATGGCTTTGGGCGGGCCTTCATGCCCAGGCTGCGTAATCAATTCATGCACACATGAATCCTGCTTTGGCAGGAGCTTTTTAGCAGGACAACAGGAAGTAGACGTGACACCAGGGCTGGATGCTAACCGCCGTAAAAGGAGGGACAGCGGTTTGAATCGGGGAAGGAAGAAGGCATCGCTACCTATTTTGTTCTACTGGTGTTGAATTAACTGGTGATATTCCTGCGTGCGAGGCTCTGGTTGCCATGGTGATCTCAGGACGCTTAATGTGAGGCTATGGCAGGTGACTGTATCAATGCCTGTTCAAAATACTGCAAACGTCAACTAAAAGATTACTAAACGTTCATGTTGTCAGTCTTATATTTCTACTAGATATTGTTATCAAGTTGACGTGGAGTCGATCTGAGAGCAGTTTCTACGTTCAGGCAGCCTGTAAGTGAGACACAGTGTGTTTACAGCTGGAACACTGTGTGCAGTTCGCTGTGGCACAGCGTGATACGCCCAGATTAACATGTGACAATGTATTTGGAATATTTCCCTCACAGAGTGCAGCACATGCAGCCTGAGGTACCACACAGTCTGTTGCCTTTCCTTCTGCCACTGTCAGTCCTACAGTGCAACTTAACATGTGTTTACGTGTAACATTCTAACACTTTGTTTTATTCAGACCAGAGCTGCATGTTGCCAGTGTTACCGGAATACATTGTAAAGCTACAGTATATTGTATTATTGTATTTGTATCTATATTATCAATATTTAATACCACATTTGGCTCACATTTGAGATACATTCAGGTTTTATTATTAAGCGTTTACTATCGTGAATGTCAGGATGTCGTCTCCTCTGATCTCCGTGGCTTCGTGAGGCCTCAGTTCTAATGGTGAGACACGTTGTGTCACTATAGGTTCGACTCCAGCAGGGGGCGTTTTTATGTGACCAGACAACAGATGACATTTTTTAAATGAAGAATGTATTATTGTCTAGACCAAAAGTTCTGTTGCAGAAAATTGTTTCTATTGCAATCTTTTCAATGTCACTATGCACAGAAACCACTTTTTGCACATACTGTATTTATATGCTAAGTATGTAGATATTTGTGTCCATCTTCTGCTACTGTCTATACTTCTCGTCCACATTTGCTGCCAATATGTTTACTTTTTTGTCTACATTTATAATCCATATTTTATTATACTTTACTTTATAGTGTGATTATATACTGTGTATATAGTGGCACAGTTTGCACTGTTGTTACACTTGTGTGACTGCATGTGACAAATAAAAACTTTGGAACTTGATGGGAATGTTATTTGTTTTGCAGGTTTTTGTTCATAAACCAAAGCAAAAAAAAGTCTGGGGCTCAACAAAGTTAATTAAAATTGACATTCTGGGCAACATGAACGTCTGTGCAAAGTTTCACGACAATCCAGCCGATAAATGTCGAGGATAAACACACACACACACTATAGTTTGTTGTCCTGGTTGTCCACACTGTAATGTTACTGTGTTGGTCTGTTCTGTACAGACAACATCTGTTTCCTGTCTGTCCTAAGAGAGGGGCCCCTCCTGTGTTGCTCATTCTGAGCGTTCCTCCATTTTTTCCCTGTTAAAAAGATTTCTGGTGGTTTTTTCTTTATCCGAAATCAAGGGTCTAAGGACAGAGAGTGTTGTATGCTGTACAGACTGTAAAGCTGCTTGATGCGATCGTAACAACTTCTCCATTTCCAAACAGTGCATCAGTGATGAACAAGGCCGGCTGTAGCAAGGGGCAAGGGTGGGCGGTGCCCACCCATCATTTCTACCTGCCCACCCAAATATAGCAGGCTAGAACCGGCACTGGTGATGAACACAGGTGGAGGCAAAGTAAAGAAACAATAGAAGTGGCCTCACCTCCATATTGTGGGTGTCCTCTATTGGAGAGCATGTTCCCCCTCCGCTGTTAGAGGTGCTGGGATCTGCTGGACTTCCTGTTTCTACATCCACTCTCATGCTCTCCAGCTCCAGCTGGGCGGAGGTGCTCTGCCGACTGTTGATGCTCGAGCGCTCAGTATCGTGCATGTTCGTCCCTGCTGAGCCACAGACGCGTGCAGCCGGCTTTTGTCCTCCAACAGCGGAGATCTCATGTCTGTCATCACTGGCCGTCTGGTCCGATTCCTTCACAAGCGCCGTTTGTGTTTTTAGCATCACCTTTTGTGTTGACTCAGATTTGGGTGGAATATATGACACAAAGATGACATTGTCTTCGTCCAGATGAGTGACTGCCGACGCGTTAGCCGAGTCATCCTGAGCGTCATCATCACAAAGGTCAATCACTTCATCGGCTGTGTCCGTAACAATGACCCTGAGGTCCTGTCTCATCTGAGCTGCAACTGACTCAAGTGACTTTTGGGATGAAGGTACGATGGTTTTGTTGAATTCATTACTTTTTGTTGCTGCTGTCGGCGAGTCACTTTTTCCCATTTTAAGTGAGAGGCTGCACTTTTTGGCCAGATAATACACCTTCCCGTTGCACACGACCAGGGCGTTGTCCTGTCCTTGTCTGCTCGACTGAGAAGCTGCGTTTGGAATGACGGCACAGTGCTTGTTAGAATTTTCGCTTCCTGCCACAGCCCAAAGACTCTCTGCAGTAACGGGGGGATAATTAGTATGAGAGATGTCGGGGTCAGTTCTTGGAGCCGTTGAGCTGTCCTCCTCTTCGATCACCCATTTTATGGGGCTGTGGGAGCTTTGTGAAACCTTTGGAATACGTTTTAAGAGTGGTTTTGATCCTTTTGATGGACAGGTTATATCTGGTGCCTTGGAAAGCAGCTTGGGCGAGTGACGTGCAGAAGCCGCTGGTGGAGGAGCGGCCTGAGTCACGGTCGTGATGGGCGACACGTAGACCACTCTGGGGAGGCCTGAGCCTGGAGAGGAGCTGGCTGAAGAAGTAAAAATCTGTTTCTTGATACCTGCAGGGAGGTCAGATGCTGGGAACGTCTGGACTTGTGCATTAGGGGGAATCTGAAGGTACTGTCCACTAGGGAGCGCTGGAGATTTCACGGTCACTGGGAGCTGCCTTGGCAGTACGACTGACTTCACACAGTTTGTTGCAGGTGTTGCCATCTGAGGTACTTTGGCCATTAAATGTACAGTCTGCTGCTGTAGTGGATGCTTGTTTAGTGAATTGCCAAGATCCAAACCTACTTGATTATGCGCGACATTCATGAGGGAAACCTGCTTCCTGACAACGTGCTGAGTGACAGAAGGACTCAAAGCTGCCTTTGTCACCACGTGAACAGGCCCTGAGACGAGCTTTATGCTCACAGCTTTCTGTGGCGTAGAGGCTGTTCTGGGTTGGCTCGTTTGGGGTTGGACAAAGTGTCCGTTGACCATCTGTACAGGAATCAGTTTCATGATGTTCTTTCCATCGGGTCCAACGGCAGGCATTGCCTGGTAGAAGACACCAGTCCCACTGACAGGGAAGAGCAACAGAGCACAGAAACATGTCAGTCAGACAGTGAAAGGTAAGGACAGACTTTAATCTTACATTTACATATCTTAATTTGTCCAAAGCAATGAAATGATGTCTGATACCACATCAACTGGTGATAGTACCAAACAATACATGTCATATACTTTACAACGCTGTTCAAAGAAACAGTTCAACATTTTGGAAAATGCACTTTTCATAATAACTGCATGCTTAGCATTGAGGCTAACTATGGTTATCAAGGATAGATCAAGAGTTTAATTTCTTTCTTTTTATGCATATTCCTAAATTAATTTGTGTTTAGGACGACTGTAAATAATGCTGGGGGGGTTTGGGGGCCTATTTCCAGGCGATGATGGTTGTTACTCTGAACCACAGATTTAACCGGACCAGTGAGTACTGCACACATTTTCTGCTACGTTCTACTTCTATATCTGAGGAAAATGTTGTACTTTTTACTCCACTGCATTTGTCTGACAGCTTTAGTTACTTTGCAGGTTCAGATTATTAATACAAAATGTTCTGCACGTACTTCATTTGGAACGCAGGACTTTTCACACTGCGGTATTAGTACGTGTACTGAGTACTTCTTCCACCACTGAAAATAGCTGGACTTGTACCAGAAGACCACCACTAACTAGCCGTAACGCTGAGGACGTGCACCGACCACAGCTGGTCCCGGCTTCACCGCTCGTCCTTAGAACTGTACCTGTGAACCGCGTCCTTTGCCGGATACATGGCCGTGAAACTTGGGATGTCTTGTTGGCCGTCCACTGTAACGACAACTGCAGCTTTACCGAAACGCGAAACGGAATAATTCCTGGAACGCGCTAACGTTAACCGTTTACTTGAAAGCGCGAGAGTTACAGGTAACGTCAAAGTGCGCGGCAGGTTTCCGCGGCTGCTTCCATCCCAAACACACAGCGAGAGGCTGCCCGAAGCCCCGCCGTGGTCGTTCATCGACTAACCTAACCGCCGTTTAAATAGCTGACAAAATATATTTCACTCAACATGTTTTCTTCACCTCTCGGCTTCCGTTCCTGTATTGCGCCTGTTACAACATGCTTCCGGTCTGTTACAAGGGTTGTGTTCAATGCAGAAATCGTTGTGAATTGTTTTGAAGTTCTTTCTTTGCCCCCAGACTGCTGGTTTAGGTTAGAAAGCGCTCGTGTGTTTTTAACAATGTCGGTTTACATGTATTGACGCACACGAAGCGCGTAAAGTAACGTTAGGCTAGTGTTACTAAACGAGTTCGCTTTGAACTCTCCTTTCTACCAACATCCGCCCAAACATTGCATCTTCCGGTTTTGTTCGCTTATCCCACTGTAGTTATGGCATAACCGAATCATTTTAGCGACTTAGTTCTTCAGTTCCCGTTCAGGAAAATATACGACTCGTCTTTTATGACATTCGTTAATGTTTTTGTAACAATGTATGCGTTTCGTTTTTCCCACGTGACAGCAACACAGGCTCAGGATTGGACAGAAATGAATCTTTCCTTCACTCTTTGTATGTGGCTGCCTGGCTCAGCATAGAAAACAGAAACGATCCAGTTCTTCTACAGTTAATTTTTCACTTTACAGTCAGGTGCACTGTAGCTGCGCAAATGAGTGATGGTCATCTAAAGACCATCTTACTTTAATTTATATGACACCGTGTGGCTACGATAATATGTTGTCAACATTCCTGCATTAAAAACATTAAAACAGTACATCTTGAAAATGTGTATGATTTTAAAATGTATTTTCACACCGACATAACGATGTGGGTTTGTGTCTCTGTGAGCCCCAAGTTTCAGCTGACCAATCCTGAGCCTGTGTAGCTGTCACGTGAGATAAACGATACTCGCACATTGCACTAGTTCCTACTAGTTCATAACAAAAGAGTAGTTCAGTGAACTATACGGTCATGATCGACACACGTCTTGCTGTCATTGGCAACGTGCACGCTGCGTGATTGGGGACATACATCCCAAAATACTCACATATCACATCATACCTACCACGAAGGGAGGCAGCATGATCCGTTTATCCCCCTTTTATTTTGGAATAAAATATAAGGAACGAGATGCCTTCAGTTCCCTGTCACTTTACCTCAAAACCATGACATTAAAATGAAAGCTTCCATAAATAAACCAAGCTGCGCAAGCTCATTATTTATGCACAATTCCCACTTAGTGGATCTGACACTACAATATATGCTTTTATAAACCGAAAACAATTATGCAGATTAAGATGTTTATAGAGGCCTTTTCTCAAACAGCAATGTAACGGAAGGAATGATGCATCCAATACCTTCATTTTAAGTCTGTGTTATGTGGTGCTGCTATCTTGGCCAGTAATGTTAGCCAGGCCCTGTGCTGATTCAATAAGTTATGTATATAGTTATATCCAGTTGCTGCGTCCAAGCACCAGTAGTTGTAAATCTGCAGCTGTAGACAGGCCACCTGTGAAAAAGGACGTAACAGCAACAGCCTATAGATGTGAATACATCAATGACAGTATTTTATTATTTTATCATATCTCCAGATTAAAGTTCTTAGTTTCCATTATTTCTGAGGTCAGACATGGAAGGCTTGTCTCCACCTTCATAGGTTGGTGCACTGTGAAAAACCAAGTCCAGTTCTATATAGTTGTATCTCTGACGATGTCTGATGTGTTGTAATCTATAAATACACATTTATTATTGTTTTTTTCATGAACAAATAACCAAACCACATCAAAAAAACTAATTGCATTGTATTTTCTCTCTTAAACCTACAGGTATCTCGCCGTACATATATATTCTGTATATATATAGAAAATAAATGTTTGTGTTTTTAAAGCTGCATTATGTAAATACATACAATGACTCAAATGATTATGTGTAATGTGAAAGGTGTGCAGTTCCCCTCAGCTCTACACAGCGTCTCAGTGTCTTTCAACTCATTGTTTTGGTTTTACACCCCATAACTTTACTGTTTTGTTTCAGATACTTCCGCCAGGAGTTGGTGGAGACCAAATGGACATGAACATGATCCCAAAATAATGTTTCTCCGTGTCTGTCATACTGGGGTAGATCTGTACCTTAACAGTCAAATTCACATGTCCGTCAATCTCTTGTCATATCTGAAACCTCATTAAGTGTCTAATTACAAATACATCAAATAAAATATTTTGAATACATCACATTGCACATTTAATCGTCACCTGTAATATCTCAATATTCAATTCATTTACTGGCCTGTAAGTCTACAGATGCCAAGCACAACACCAGCATTAAGACACTGTAGCTTTAAGTGGTCTCTAACATACATTCTGGGATACATTAAGGTATGTTGGAGTAGCAATTGGTATGTTTGGAAAGAAACACATTGAGTTACATTAGCTGTATAAAATGGACCGAACAGGATGTAAAGATACGTGCTCTTTAAAGCTACATGCAAAGGCCCATTTTGACACAAGGCATTTTTGTTGGCGTTAATGTTTTAGTATGTATGATGAAGGAGGGACAACAATAGTTCCTGCGCTGGAACGCGAGCTGGCATGCAAAGTGTCAGCGTGGGTTTCCTCCCACCATCCACAGCCCTGCAGCCAGGTGACCTGTGACTCAGGACGGTCACATTAGGTTTCCTGGATCATTGTCTCCCGTAATCTGGACATTTCAGTCAGAGAGCAACTCATAAAAGGCATTATGGGAAAAATATTAATAAGGATATCTTCTCCTCGACTTATAAGGAGAAAAAACATGATGTCGTCTGACCATGAAATGTGTCTTCCATTAATGTCAATACAAACGATATGAAATGAAATGATATAAAGACGACCACTGTTTTATGCAGTATTCCTGCTGTAATATAGCTTCATAACTAATTTTGCGAGCCTCTCAGTGACTGGATGTTCGTGATGAGATGAAACAAGTGACTTTACAGTAACGCCCACGTGAAAATGAATGCGATTTTGCTTTATAACCTGATTATTTCAGCTTGATTTAGTGAACAGACCCAAAAGTCAGATTCAATCCCATTTTTATAAAATCCTTGTGAGAGTGTTCAGTCCTTGTTTGCCAGCAGATCATCCAGAATACGTTCACACATGTACAGGCAGCGAGGCACATGGAAGAACCCTGAAGAACAGAAGACAAACACAAATATCTTAGCAGCCGGGAAGAGCAGGGAACTGCACCGGGGGCCCAGACCCTCAGGGGACCCCGAGGCTCCAGCTTCACTGTGGGGTCATTTGTTTGGTCATTTTGTTTGCACCACTGAAGCACAGTATAAACTGAAGGTGTAAAGGCTTTCAAGGCGAACACCAATGTTACATGGCAGTACAGGGGAGTTCTATTGCAAAAAGTGATATAAAGCCTTCAGTGTCTCATGTGGAGTCTGATTAACGTCCTCAAATGATGTCACCTGAGTCATCCGCTGGTCGGGGCTGAAGAGAAGTTTGAAAATTAAAACAACTGTTGGTGTTGAGTTAGAAAGAACGGAGGGGCGCAATGTGCAGCTGACATACTCATGACTCGCATAAACACTTGGAAAATGTGAAGTGGACGTCAACCAACCAGAAAAGGAGCACTTTCACACTAGATATGACTGAGAAAATAAATCAATATGACATTTCTAACAGTCATAAAGTAGAGAAGGCCATGTTGAGAAACAGGCAACGCTTCAATGAGCTGGAAGACAAAGGTCACATCTTTTGGCCTGGCAGCAAAAAACAATGTCCTGTATTCAGCAGGTGGGGAAGAAAAACGACACTGTCTTGTGACGCACAACAGATCAATGACTGTCAAGTGACACCACTTGAGGACATTTTTTATGATATGGCTCTATATAAAGACACATGAACTGAATACATTACACAGCCCTCTCTGTACGACTCCCCAACACCTGGAAACATCTGGAAACACACTTTGATCAAATCGGTGGAGTTCCCCCATTAAGAGTAATTAAGAGTCTTGGTTTCACACAGAGAGCACAAACCTTACAGGACGTCTCTGTACCCAGCTGTTGTTGGTCAAGAAACACAGCTAAAAAGTACCGTACCCATCCGCTGTGCTCCTCTGGCACGTCATTAAGGTCATTTGACAGGTTCTGCTGTTCGCTTTGGCATTCAAATCAATTCTACATCTCAAATATGTTCTTACCTTTGAAGGGGCCTCCTTTATAATCCAGCACTACTTTCCCTTCTTGTGTCAAATAGCCAAACCACTCGCCGCTCTTAGCATCAGGAAACTGCACAGAGACACCAGTCATGCACACGTACAGTATATGATGCCTACAGTCAACTTTTAGCAAGCTTCAAAAGGTTCCATATCCCTAGGATCCTACACATAAATTATATTTGGTCTTTGAATGTTATGTTTGGAAATCTGTAGAGGGTTAAAGGAAAAGTTCAACATTTTCTTTCTGAGAGTCAGATGTACAGATGGTTCTCAGTCTCATGTCTGTCTGTCAAGTCCAGAGCTGGAGGCAGGATATGGTTAACCTAGCTTAGCATAAAGACTTGAAACAGAGGGAAAAAGCTAGCCTGGGTCTAAAGATCCAAAAAAACACCTACTAAACATTCTGACGATATGCAAACTGGAAGGGGTCCAGGGACAAACTTGATGTGTTGCAACACTAGCCGTTAAAAGCCCTTCATGAGGACGGGTGTGAGTGCGACCGGACGGTAGTCTTTGAAACAGGAGGGGACAGGGACAGGGACGATGGTGGTGGGTTTGAAGCACGTGGGAACAACAGCCTGACTCAGCGAGGTGTTGAAGATGCCTGCGAGGACATCCGTGAGTTCCCCGGCGCAGTCCCTCAACACACCACCAGGTATGTTGTCAGGACCAGTGGCTTTGCGAGCGTCGATCCTGCTGAGTGTTCTCCTCACACTGTCCGTGGACAGCGACAACACCTGGTCGTCAGGAGGGAGTGGAGACTTCTGTGCAGGAAAGCTGTTGTGTGCCTCAAAGAAGTCATTCAGCTCGTTTAGCAGACAGGTGGTGCTGTCGCAGGTCTGCAGCGGGGGCTTGTAGTCGGTGATGGCCTGTATCCCCCGCCACAGGCTCTGTGCGTCCCTGCTGTCGCTGAAACAGTGAGCTATCCTCCTGGAGTACTGCTTCTTTGCCTTTCTGATGCCGCGGGACAGGTTGGCCCTCGCTGTCCTCAGGTCCACCTCATCTCCTGCTGTGAAGGCGGCGTTCCGAGCCTTCGGGAGCCTGTGGACCTCCCCTGTTAGACACGGCTTCCGATTGGCACGAACAGTAACGGTCTTAAGGACCGTTACATCATCAGTGCACTTGGTGATGTAGGCAGTGACGGCGTCTGTGTGTTCCTGGAGGTCTGTGGTGTTACTGCAGGTAGCAGCCTGAGTGAACACATTCCAGTCCGTGGTGTTGAAACAGTCAGTCACTTGGAGACAAGAATCTCCAAAGACCCTTCAGGCCACACTCGTACCTGTTTGAGAACTGGTTTAACAGTGATGTGGTCAGAGGCGCCACGGTGGGGGAGGGGAAACACCGTCTTGTGGGGAGAGAGAGAAGCCGTGCAATGTCCTATGCTAAGCTAGGCTCACCACATCCTGACTCCAGCTCTGTATTTAATACGCACACATGAGATTGAGATCCATCTGAACATCTGACTCTCAGAAAGAAATGAGAAAGAGTGTGTTTCTTGTTGGCACTTCAGTGTAAACTCACATGGCTAAAGGTGTATTCATAAACCCGAAAGAAGCTCTCCAGCAGCTCTGGCCTCTTGGTTTGACTGTAGGCCATCAGGAAGGCGATGAGAGCCTCACAGTGAGGCCACCACAGCTTCATGCTCCACTCCAGCTGGTCAAATACACAAACAGTGTCACACAGCCGGAAACATAGATTTCAACCAAATGCAAACTAAATCTAACACCGTCATGAGTAGGTGACGGATTAACCTGTGTGGGGCAGTGACCATCCACATCCAGGAAGTAGAAGAGGCCACCGTGCTCTTCGTCCCAGCCGTACTGATAAGGCAGCTCCACAAACTTGCTGATGGCAGTTCTTTGGAGCTCCTTGTCCCCCTGCTCTGCACTGAACTGAAGCAGGAACCAGCCGGCTTCCAGGGCATGGCCTGAGTCAGCACGGGGCAGACCAAAGAGACATGGAAAATGTTGAGAGAGGCAACAAGGAACAGGAAGAGAGCTCAATCCACGCTTCCCCGTGCACTCACGGTGCCTGTTACTGTCCGACGTGGCGTGTTTACCTGGGTTCTGCAGGCGGCCCTGGCAGCCTGGCAGCTCTGCTCCCTCCAGTGACACGTTCTCTAAAATAGCTTTGCCGTCTCTCTGCAACAAGTTACAGAAGACGAAAACACAGGTTTCATATTTCAGTTTCATATTATTACACAACTTGCACTTATTGGGCAATATCCCAACACGTCAGCCCTTCAACATAACCTTAATTCAACAGTATATTGTGTGTGTGTGACTAACCTGGGTGGTTGCTTACAATCTGTTATGAGATCTCAGAAATGACTTAGTGTGTACAGTGTAACCAACAAAAAGAAAAAAAAAAAGAAAAGTCGTTTTCCTTTTGACTGGGTGACAAAGTCCTTGAGTGGACAATTTTATATGTCAACTTGCAGGGACAACAAAGCATCAAGTGGCCTGATGCTGCAGGAATCAGTAAGGTGGGTCACGTTGCTTTTAACGGTGAAATGTTTATTGCCAAAAATAAAGGTTTGTAGCTGCTCTCTGGTCTCCTTACAACTCTAAGGCTCTGGCTGAAGCAGCATATTTAGCATTTTAGTCCTGAGAACAAATAAATGTTTGGAACACACAGAGGAGAGGTGGACTATCTGTAGGGGTGTACTTTATGTCTGTGGTTGTATACGTCTTTTTGCCTGGTCTCCATTCAAATAAACTGCAATGGTCTGAACCGTAGTAACAGAGAAGCTGCCCTACTTATAATAATAATAATGTAATAATCAGGGTTGACAACTCTCAAGCCTCTGGCGTGCGTACGTGCATAACCCCCATTATATGAATATGGGCTCCTAAATTACAGAACAGACAATAGACTTAATATATAAGACTTAGTTTCCTTTCAAAATTCTGGCGACGCCGCTGTGTCAAGTAGTTCTTGCTTCTTGTGAATGTTCAATAAAACAATGTAGTTGTGATACTGGAAACAACACTT
Source organism: Gadopsis marmoratus (assembly GCA_036023855.1). Classification (NCBI taxonomy): domain Eukaryota; kingdom Metazoa; phylum Chordata; class Actinopteri; order Centrarchiformes; family Percichthyidae; genus Gadopsis; species Gadopsis marmoratus. The sequence continues at coordinate 1,752 of JAVQJF010096483.1, read as the reverse complement.
TCAACACATCACTTTCATTAGTGAATGAACCTGTGTGTTAGTGTGTCTAATATTGTGAAATTGTGAGTATTTCTTGGCACGGTGTAGTCAGGCTGTATCCTTAAATCTTAGAATATAAGGTCGGCTCCCGTCACATGTGTAAGGTGCGCACGTGTTTTTACCCTGATGTTGAATTAAGTCCAAATACGTGCACGTGATAAAGTGCACGTGGTTAAGCCCAGGGGCCATGGCTTCAAAATCTCACTCCAGCTAGATACTCAAAGTTGGCAACCCTGGTAATAATGTAACGCTTAACTACAAGCATCAGTCACGGTCTACGTGTCCGTACCTGGATGTGTTGTAGAATCTGCTGTACACACCAGCCGCCCAGCTCTCTGTATTTCTGCACCACCTCCTGCCCCCGGCCTTCAGTTAGCTGCTGCACCAGACACAACAGCATCATGGGAACTGCCATGCTGTTGGTGGGAACGTCTCCAGGAAGCTGGGGCCGGCCCAGGCCTGACGAGTCCTCCTGAACCCAGTAGGTCAGCTGCCCCATCATCTGTTCCGCCTCCACCTAGCAACACAGCAGAGCAGAGGCCAGCCTGTCAGGGTGATGGTGTGATTACGTTGTGGGACTGGGAGGTGTGGTTGTAGGAGCATGAAGCATGTCAGCTAGCAATGCAGCACATCAGCCTCAAGCTCCCTACTGATTCACAGTGTACTTTAAAGACACTTGTAGGAAGCATATTAAAACAGACGGGCGCTCTAGGAATGACCATGTCAGTTGGTTGGTCTGTTCCCACTTTAACTCACACCGTCTCAATAGCTGTTGGATGGATTATCATAAAAATACTTGGATAAACCTTAATGACTTTTCATCTAGTACCAGCAGCAGGTCACACGTGAAATATCCCTGTAAGATTGAACTTTTAATAACACCACCAGCAGGTAAGTAAAAGTTTGAATTTGTCTAATATTTGCTTTATGACCACATACCTGCAAAACTAATACTGAAACTAATATCAAATTTCTCTCTCTATTTAATTTTTATCATATTTTATTTACTTTGTCTTATTTCACTTATTTTTATATTCAGTTTCTATTGCACCAATTCACCAAAGCTGATTCCTTGTACGTGAAAAACCTACTTGGCAATAAACCCGTTTCTGATTCCGATACTACGTCATCAGCCTCAGCTGTACTTTGTGTTTAATGCTAAATGGCAAAATTGTTAGCATACTAACACTAAACTGAGATGGTGAACATTACCTGATAAACATCAGCACGTTAGCATTGTCATTGTGAGCACGGTGATGTTAGCATTTAGCTCAAAGCACCGCTGTGCCTACGTACAGCCGCACAGAGCTGTAGGCACGGCACCGCTTTAAACTGGAGCCAGTTATGCCCTATGGACAATTTTCATTATTACAGCATAGATTATTGTACTGAAGGCTAAATATACAATGCCCGGTCAAAAAAAAGTCCCCGCCTGGTTTAACTGAGAATATAGGTAAGAAAACCACTTGTCAGTGAAGCTAATCGGAAAAAAAGGCTTCAATTTGCTAGGGAGCATAAAGATTGGACTCTGGACCAATGGAAGAAGGTCATGTGGTCTGATGAGTCCAGACTGACCCTGTTCCAGAGTGACGGGCCCATCAGAGTAAGAAGAGAGGCAGATGAAGTGATGCTCCCATCAGGCCTAGTGCCGACATTTATTTCTGTCCAGAGTTGGATTAATTTTTCACCAAGATCTTGTATCGATGATGGGAG
>JAVQJF010096478.1:0-22598 GCA_036023855.1 Gadopsis marmoratus | reverse complement strand
TTTTTTTTTTCTTCTTTCTAAGAATGAGAGCGCAGGCATTGCCGCCTCCATCGACGCCATGGCTGCAGGAGAGGATGCGCCTGAGCTCTCTGGGAATGGAAGTAAAGATGCATCAGATGAGTCAGTACGTTAACAGTTGTGTTCTCTTAATGTTTACATTAGATGATAGTTATTTTAAGATTTAGAATTCTACAGTGTTGGGACTGAATGTTAATGACTATATATATATATATTGAATGAAACGTACTGTAGTGACATTTCCTCTCTTGCATACACTGATTGTTCAAAGAATAAAGACCATCTTTCTGCTCAGCTCTTTATTTTCTTCCTGAACCAACTGAAAATCAACATGTTTCCCACCTCTTTAACACGTTAAACAGGATGTCCCTGCCATTGATGGTAAGGACTCTCCGGAGGCCTTTACAACCCATCATGCACTGCGGCAGGCACAGCTCTCCAAGGAACTGATTGAGCTGAACAAAGTGCTGAGCTTGAAGGAAGCTTTTGTCAAGAAAATGTGCCAGAACGACACCCAGTTGGAGCCGATGCAGTCGGAGCACCAGGTAAGAGGATTTTGTATCTATTTGTGACTCTGTTATTTAATTAGAAACATTTTATTGGATTTTGTGTCGTCATTTTGGAGATCTCAAACTTATCAATTCTAAATGGTTGTGTGGGTCCTGTGGTAACACACCTATGGTACTACATTCCTGTGAGAGAGGAAATGGGTTTAAGTTTAAAGCATATTCTTTTTGTGTGATTATTTTCATTATGAGTCATGTTTTTTGAAATGGTAGACACGTTTTAATCTTCTGGGCATTTTGTCATACAGAAAAATGTACACACACTGCAGTTCGCAGTGGATTCGCTGCAGAAGGAGAAAGAGGAACTCGTTTTGGCCCTTCAGTCTGCAAAGAAAGACACTAACCAGGCCAAGTATGAACACTCTTTGGCTGTGCTTGTATTCTTATTTTTACAAAGTTATACATTTAATATATTTTAAGATAAAAGCAATCTCATAAGCCCTCTCTCTTCGCTCCCTTCTTCATCTGACATGCCACCCTCTTCTAGGCTTAGTGAGCAGCGGAGGAAGAGGCTGCAGGAGCTTGAGGGCCAGCTCGGGGACATGAAGAAGAAGCTTCTTGAGCAGTCCAAACTGCTGAAACTCAAAGAGTCCTCTGTGCAGAAAGTTACCAAGCTCAATCAGGAGATACAGGTGACTAGTGATTTTCTTTACTTTTATTATGCCTGTATATCTGTATGGTTGTTTTCACACCAAAGATATTGATACTTTACTTTTTCAGCCTTTAACAAACAGAAGTGTAATGCGGCCTTGTGGCCCATACTTCGTGGGATTATGAAACACCTTTACAAAACATCAATGTTTACATCACAATTGGGAAATGTATGTTAATGTGATAGAAACTACAGTGAAGATGCACATAAAAACAAGTGTATTGAAATATCCTGTTGAGGTTTTCAGATGTTGTATTTAAAGAGCTGAAGAGTGTACCTGAAACAATGTTACTGTCATAATGATACCATCATAGACGTAGACCATTATTGGGTCAAACGGCCATCTCAATAATATGCGAGTGTGCTTGTTAATCTATTTTGTTAATGTTACATAATGAAACAAGTAGCAGCGACAGCATACTGTATCTTCGATCTATGTGACCATTCACGTTGAGTGTATAGAACATTAACATATTATCACATGGCATCATCGCGTGCGCTAAATTGGCACAGAACAATGCTAATATTTAATGCTAGTTACACGTGTAAGCCACTGATGCCAAATTCAAGCCTCGATAACTCTGCTCTCAGGCCATGAAGACCCAGCGCACACAGCTGATGAGGCAGATGAGAGAGGACTCTGAGAAATTCAGAAACTGGAAGAGCAAGAAGGACCGGGAGGTGCTACAGCTCAAGGAGAAGGTATGTGAAGATCACATTCTTTTACGAGACACTGCAGGACATTTTCACTAACCAACATTTTATTCATGAATTCAGATGTTGCAAAATCTCTAGTTCTCTGGCCCACGGTCTATTTCCTGTCTGTTTTTTGCAGGATCGCAAAAGGCAATATGAGATGCTTAAACTTGAGAGGGATTTCCAGAAACAGGCAAATATTCTTCGCCGTAAAACTGAGGAGGTGAGTCTGATGTCTGCGCAATTTTTTTTTCCCCGTGATCTACAAGTAAATATGCTGGATTTTGTGGAGGACCGGAGCTGCCATCATCAAAAATAAATGACACAGTAAATAAATGAATATGCCAATAAAAATGCACCAAAAATATTAAAAATAAATGCAGGCATTAATTAATTGTTTACATTATTAAAATTAGCTTATTACAAGGTTGTTGTTTTTTTTTCCTGACAGGCTGCAGCTGCAAACAAGCGGCTGAAAGATGCCCTGCAGAAGAGAAGTGAGGTAGCAGACAAACGCAAAGATGTTCATAACAGAGGAATGGAGGGAGCTGCTGCAAGAGTTAAGGTAGTAAATCTGGGTTCCAGGGCTTCTCTCTAGTCACAAAGAGCTGAGTTAGCTGCCAAGAAGTGCATTATTTATTATTACTCAGGATGCACGATGTGTCGGAGGCCAAAAACTAGGAAAATAAAATTATTGTTTCGATGGAATTCTAGCCTCTAATTATGTCCCATAATGAAGAGCATGCTGTGGTCTAGGGACGCCACTTGAAACCTGGTTCTGAAGGGGATTTTAGCCTCTCTGTCTGTCTCTCCTCTCTGCTGTTCTGTGTTTTTGAGGCCAAGGCTGAGCGTCTATAGTTATCAGCCCTGATATTACATGGCATCTCCAATTATTACTGATCAAACATTATCCTGTAAAACATTTCTGCATATTCAAGAATACAGACAGACTTCTATATTGAGAATACAATGACTGAGTTTCCTGAACAAAAGTAAGAAAAGCGTTGACCATATGTTAATATACCCAAACAGGCTCCACGTTAGACAATGAGAATGTTGCTGCCTTAACTCTCATTGTCTCCATTTGATCAGACGTGGCTTCTCAATGAAGTGGAGGTGATGGTCAGCACAGAGGAGGCCCGGCGCCACCTCAAAGATCTGCTGGACGACCGAAAGGTCTTGGCTCAGGACATCAACCACCTCAAACAGCAGATAGAAGCAGGGGATCGACCCACCGCCAAAATCAGGGTATGGTGGAAATTCTGTACTGTTAAACCTGCACAAAGTTGCAAATAAGTGAGACATCAGTGCACTGGCAAAGTAGAAATGTTAGGAAGAATCACTCTTATGCTTCGTGGTGTCCTTCTACGCAGCGTCGGACACTGATCATCTCTGAGCTGGAGAGCCAGGGGGCGCTGGAAACACCCCTGACCAAACAGGTGGAGAACCTGGAGACAGAGATGGGCCTCAGGTGAGTCTGCCAAAGCAGCTCAATCACTGATTAAACCTTATTTTTCATCTTTACACTTTAGATCATTTATTGTATTCTGCCTCCTTATAGGTGGAATTACCTTCCAGTCAGTAGACAAGCCATTGTGCTCCTCATGTACACAACATTTAATGATGCACAAAAAAGCACTCATTGATTTTTGAAAATCTCTGCAGGAGACATTAAATTGATTTTGAACCTTACTGCAGGAATGGTTAAGATGATTTTTGCCTTAACAGGAATGCCCAGATAGCTGACCTTCAGCAGAAGGTTGTTGTCGCTGACAGCGAGGGGCGTTTGAAACAGCGCATAGACGGCATCACAAGCATAGTCGATGCCAAGTGTGCCCTCAAGGTCCTGATGTCTGAGGTGAGCAAATGCTAATAAATTATTTTATTTTGACACTTGTGTGCTAAATGATTTTGCTAAATGATTTTCCCATTTTTTATTTTTTATTTAGCTGGTCTCTGCTAAAACAGCTGGTGCCAAGCTGGAGAGCGAAGTCAAACAGGAGAAAGGGAATGCACAAGATTTAAGGAAAATGCTGGCTGAGGAGAGAAATGTGATGTCAACCATGGACATGGAGCACCAGCAGCAGTTGGTGGAACTAGAGCAGAGGCATCAGGAGAAGGTGGTCATAGCTTTTACTTGTGTACCAATTTGCAGCACTTTTTCTTTTTATACAGTGAAATTAAGTCTTCTGTTCTACTTAAATTTTCTTTCTACAGGTCCTTTACCTCCTTAACCAGCTACAGAGCAAACCCATATGTGCAGAGTCCGATGAAACAAAGCAAAGAGATGAGGAGAGTTCAAAGGAGAAAGAGCTTCTCCAGCGCCTCAAAGTTCAGGTTTGTCTCCACCAGCTGAAGAGCTTTTGAATCTGCATTTCTCCTGGATTTAGGAGAAATTACTCAAAAGAATGACAAAATATGAATCATGTGCTTATGTCCAACATCATTTTAGGAGGAAGAGCTTGGAAAGCTGCGAGAATTAAGTGAGCAGAACCAGAAACTGGTGGAGCAGAATGAGCAATACAGACAGGTAACTTTATAATTTAGTCCAACTTTATTGGCATTCAACTGTTTTTATTTTGGATTTGAATGAGGAACTATAAATGAGGAATTCAGTACACTAGTGTATACGACACTGATGGTCTCGAGGCCAAGAACTGAACAGCTGATTTTCAGTTGATTAATGATCCGATGACAAATCATTTTAAATAGTAAAAAATTAACCATGGAACAGAACACGTGTGTAAAAATGTGAAGCGCTGCATTTATATTTAACGCTGTGTGATTGTCTCCAACAACCCCGTCTGACTCTTTTTCCTCCATAGAAGCTCTCATTGGTCCATCTGTCGAGTGGAAAGAAAGTCCTTGCACCTACGGCCAACAACGACAAGAGCCTCGACGAGTTTGAGTATGTTCCTCCAAAGGTAAGTTGTTGCAGGTGTTCTACCTTCCTGCTTGTGTTTTTATACAAGATTCCTTCAGTTTTCAATGAAATTGAGATGGCGTTTAATTTCCTCGTGTAATATTTCCTAAAGGTCCAAACGCATTGAAAGCGTACACCTTTTCTTTTAAACGGCCGAATGCTCCACCAAAAGCGACCCCAGCTCTCACCTTTTCCCACAATACTGCTGGTCCTGTGGTGTTGGCATTTTATATATTATATAGAAAATTAATGGATATCTGTAATATACAACACTGTTGCCTAAATGGTGACCTTTTCCTGAAATACTGCTGGTTCTGTGGTGTTGGCATTTCAAATCTGATGCCTGCAGTGATTTAGCGCACCAACAATTATCGCTTTCAGTGCGTTTGGGCTTTTAGGCTTCATAGATATCATGTGGGAATGTAACACATTAGGTTAATCATTGACCGGTAAATTGACTAAACTTCTCTGATTCAGAAATTTGCTTCATTCAAGTCAAAGTGTGTTGATTTTCCTTTTCTTGTGTTCTCTACCAACGAAAGCCTAAAGGGAGGCGCTTCACCACAGCTAAAGTGCCGCTGAATACGGCCATCAACATTGAAGAACTGATGTCTCTTAGCGAGGAGGAGAGTGACGAGGAAGAGGATGAGTGGCGCCCTGAGAGACCTGAGAGGGGACGCAGAACCTCAAAGAAACCAAAAGCAAATGGGGTAAGACTGGAAGTAGGACAAGGGTCCCCTTCAAACTGGTTATTTGTGTACGAAACCAGTAAAGCTCACAGACCCTGACTGTCACCGTGCTCACTGAAAGGGCGAGAACAAATCATATGCAGGATTTTCAATCCGCTTTTCATCTCATTTCGCTGTCACATCATTCAATATGCACTAGATGAGGGAAAAGCAGAGGTGCCATCCAAAGTAAACCTTTTGTTCATTTGAGAGGGTTTTAAGTAAAATGAACCTGCAGCTAAATCTGTATGTATTACATTGTTATAATATACAAGTTAAGTAGCTGTAATTGCTTTTTTAGGATCAGGATAGTGGGTTGTTACGTGTGATGCAAAAGAAATGTCAGGATGCTCAGTAGTTTCTCTTTCTGCAGTGTTCGTGTAAAGGTCGCTGCGGCAACAAGCAGTGCCGCTGCCGCAAAGGAAAGATGACATGCGGGGAGAACTGCCAGTGCGATCATGAGAAATGTCGGAATATGGATAACCAGGTTCCTGCTGAGGTAAGTTGGCTAATAATTTCCACCTGTCTACTGAATTCATACACTATCTGTGCAGTTATGTTCTCCTGTTCTAAACTGCTGGCTGGTCTTAATTTGGGAAGCATGAAATTGCCTTTGTGTTGTGGGCGTATTTAACCTGTGACCCATCTTGGATTGTTGTGATGTGTGTTATGAAGACTCAGTTATGGCAAACATTATTGAGAAAATTACATAATTTGGCGTTTATTGCCACAGGCGTGATTCTTCTGTCCACTCACAGTTGGCTTTCATTGACAAGAATATTTTGATTTCCTTTGTTGAAGATATTGGATTCTTTTTATGAAAATCAAACACAGAAGACTGAGCATTGTTGTCAGTTTTGGACTTTGGACTCATTTCAGGATGCAAGTCTGACAGAAAGTGTTTCCAGAGACTCGGTATCTCTTCAAGACCCCACATCCGTCAGCCCAGACAATGCCACATTCTTCAAGCCTCCATCTTGTACACCCACGAAGAAGGTTTCCTTCTTATCACTACTTTATTATTCCTGTTCATTAAGGCAAACTCTGCATATCTACAACCTCTCAAACAGGCCTGACTTTGACATTTAGAAACGGTTAGGATTGTAAATATGTGTCCTTGGCACATGGCAACTTTTAAAGGATGTAATGCAAAACTAACTGGTGTGCTAATACGTACTATTTTAGGTGCTAAAAGAAATTGGAGACATGGGACACGCCACTGCAGACCTGAAGTTGGTCAGGAAACCGGTCTTTCCAGAGGAGGAGGAGCTGGATGATGAGGAGGACAAGGACACAACAACAGTCAGCTTCCTCAAGAGGAAGAAAAGACTCCTGACGAGTTTTCAAAACAGTTTTTTCTCTGGATGCACTCCAGTCAGAGAGGAACCTTAATCAACACAGAGTATGCTAGGGCTTTTTACATGTGGTGTCCATACATGTTTGGTTAAATGTCCACTTCTCCACGTGGTTTTTTTTTTAATATGTGATTAAACTGTTGTCTAGAGGGTAACTACAGGACTGAATAGCATTAAATAATTTACCTGAATTCACAACGAGATGATCAAGAAGCCTGTACATAATGTTTTAGTTCAGTGCATTACATGTTTGATTTTTCTACTAAAGTAAGACTAAATTTACTTTGCTAATATGTAAAATCAGTCCACCAATCAGCAGTCGAGCAGCTTCACACAAGTACTAATCAACACAGCACTATAATGCAGCGTCTTGGGGAGAAACCTTTAGCGTTTTCACTGTACTTTTACTATCGGAGCTGAATACATTCTTACAGTCAAATCTTGCCTAACAAGCAACTGTTTTTCTTTTTTGTCTGAATGTTTGTGTTTAATATCTTAACAGACTAATAAATGAAATAATTTATGATTAATGTTTTACTTTTGACTCACTTTCATTGCTGTTTCATAGGCAGTTAATCTTTAGTGGAAAGTTGTTGGGTTGTTTTTTTTATTTGACATCGGTCGTCCATTAACCCCAGGGTTGGTGGTTAGATCCCAGCTCCTCCAGTCCACATGTCGAAGTGTCCCTGGGCAAGACACTAAACCCCAAGTTGCCCCGGTGGAGGCCAGCATGGCAACTGTGTCCCCGTCACTGTGTGAATGTGTGTGTGTGTGTGTGTGTGTGTGTTTGTCTGCCCTGTGATTGACTGGCGACCAGTCCAGGGTGTTTCCCCACCTATCGCCCAATGTCTGCTGGGACTGGCTCCAAAGTTTTGTAATTGTATTTTAACATCTTGCTCGGTTTTGTATTTGTGATGAGTTTCACATTAGAGCCTGAGACAAACAACCAGAGAAAACTGAGACAATATATCGATGTGACATTTTTGATAAGGATCCTTTAAACTTGATTATTAAATCGTTATGGCCAAGATATGTACTGATTGGGATCATTTACAGTTGACAAACTTGTCAGTCCTCGTTGGTGTCGTATTATAGGATGCAGTGTTTCTAAATAGCATTTACTGCAATTTGTGTTACTTATTGAGTGATCTGTTGGCCCAACTCTAGTTTTCACTATTTTCTAACTTTTTATTTGCCAGACTAATGGTTAGTAATAATTGTATTGTGCCATATTATAACTTATCACTAGAAAGCTGAATTTTTGGTCAACAAGTTATTTACGATGCAATTCAGGTGGCAGCTGGTAGGACTTTAGCTCGTGATATACCGTTTTTAATGAATCCCAATGATTCAGTGATTAAAGCTGTTGTCTTTCCTTGCCGCCGGCTCTCGCTGCCCAGCCTGTACTTTATTTTGGAACACCTGGTGGCATTTCCAGTCGCTGCCAAATCTTCTCCAGAACTCCCCAAACATTTTCACCTGATCCACAGACTCCGTCTGAGCAAGGGACTTTGTTGGCTGTGCTGGCTGCTTCCCAGGCCAAGCAAGACAAAGCAGTATTGTTTGACTGAACCATTTGTTTATTGATTTTTCAGATAAAAAGCAGAGTACATTCAGACGTTGTGAACAAAAACTGTAAAAATAGGTTTTGGTTGTTTTTTTTTTTTTTACAAAAACGGGGAGCCGGAGGAATGGGTAACATTACAGATTCAAGCCAGGAAAGAAATCCACAGGATGAGTGTGTGTTTGTCTGCATGAAAGTGAACCGGCGGAGAAAACGGGCACATCTAGTTGAAGAGGGAAAAGATTTCATCAGGCCTCAGGGAAATGGCCTGCGAGGCCTCTCTCCCTGAATACAGAAAATATTCATTTTGTTTGCATACCAGCATCAGATTTGTGACAGTGGGATGAACAGGAAATGAGAGGCTGCTTCCATTTGATGAGAATCAGTCAGAGGAGGCAAAGGCTTAGTTTAGGATTTTAGAAATAGTCAGGGAAGGTTGTAAAGACAAGGTCCTTCTCATGTACAGTGGAGCTCACCAATAGAGGGTGATAGAGGTCAGGATTCATCTTTTAAGGCCAGATGAACGTCCATGTATTTCTCAAAGGGTGTTTCAGCACCACAGCTTATTTCTTGCTCTGTATATGAACTCATCAGTGAGCCCCTCTGCATCACACACTAGCCACTGCAGTCGGACAGATGTAACCTCTCCCACAGAACCCGCGGACTCAAACCTTCCCACATCTTATGATTGCTTTTATGTGTCAGGATCGAGAAATCCAAAGTCGAGCAAAATGATTTGAAATGAGATCATCTTCGAGATGAAGGCTTGATCCTCTCTGAGGTTTTTAATTTGTACAGGTATTTGATATTTATTACATTTCACAGTGAGTCCATAGCTTGCTGTGCTGTAACGTTATGCATATGAAATTCTTCTCAAGTTATATATTAACATAGAGTAAAAATCAAACTACTTTTGATTCCTGCTGCTCCTTTCATTTCACCTCATAATTGCATGTATGAGATTTCCTGAATTGGTTTCAGCCAGGGGACATTCAGTTATACTTTGACAGCTTCTACTTGTTATCAACATCTTCAGTGTTGTGGTTTTAAGAGACGGGGCCGTGCTGATATTTGTTGTGGGCACTTGTATTTGCGGACAGATTAAATAAGATTAAGATAACTCCAAAGGAAATAGATTATGTGTAAATGGTAACACTGTCCTCATTAACTATGGCAGTTTAAGAAATGTACAGATGTTTGTAGTTCTGTGCCACTGACTGTGTACACGTTGCCATGGATATTAGCAGGCTGTGTACTAAAACTGCTGTACAAATTTTATTGGTTCATCAGGCTCAAATATGCATTATGATGTGCTGTGGACTGAACAGCACAAATACAGCGAAGTGCAGCTTCTACTCTGTTATTTTATTGAGGATATTTAATAAATAATTTTGTTAAAATTGACACAACATAAATTGCTGTGTCATTGTCAGTGTTGGTGTTTGTCTCATCACCATGAAACAGCTCAGCACTGTGGAGCCCCGAAACTAATACTAGGGGTTAAAAGGTTATAGCCATGAAACATGAAACATTCGTGACTAAATAAGCAACAATCAACGTTAAAAAGAACAACCCAAAAACATCTTCAGGTATCACTTAGGCCTTCAGCAAAACTGTGTGGGTGTGGTTTGATCAGATTTGATTTACAATGCAACAACCCAACAGTCACTAGATCTGATTCAAATATTGCTAAATCTCCATTGGCGCACGGACGTAGGTGATATCACCTTTTTCCAGCTGAGCTCCGCCCACTCCGAACCAGCACAGAAGAGCGCAGAGACAAGCAGGGAAACAGAAATCCCAAAAGTGAAGTGAAATCATCAAAACGGTTCCAACAGAAAACAGCTTGTTCCCTGTGGGATCCCAGTACTGGTGGTAAGAAGGGGACAAGGAGAGGCGCTTGTAAACACGGTCCTCTTATTGTGCTGCATCTTACTGAAAGATGTGCTTTCAGATACAACTGCCAGATGGTGCCAACATGTCTGGAGATGAAAATATGAAGAAACTGCAGTCGGATTATTCAATTATGATCTGTTACACTACTGGACTTCTCTTGACTTAATGTTAGAAAAATGTAAACCAGCCAACCAAAAAGTAAAAAAAAAAAAAAAACAACCCTCCTGTTTGCATCAGATATCTGAGGCCTGGCTGTGTGAAGTGCAAATGTGTTTGAAGCTTTGAAGGAACATTTTTGCATTTCTGCATCGTCACATGTTGGACTCAGTCATATAGTACCTTTGAAAACTCTTGCGTCTTCTCGGTTATGTTTAATATGGCTGGGCCAATTGCCAGTAAGTCTAGAAGGAGCAAAACGCAAAGTAATAGAGGCAAAACCTTGTACATATTTCACCACAAATAAATATAATTAACCGACATGAAACACAATTAAAGAAAGGAGTAACAGGCTGTAGCTAGAGATTTATTTTACATTAAGTAAGCATATTGAGCTCATATAACGGAGCAATTTATCCAATTAAACAACATCAACTCTCCTAATTGAGTCAATCATTTCTGAAATGAGATCAGATCAGCTAAGATTTGAGGACCGCGTGCGACCTTGTGCACAAGATAATTTCGTGCTCAGCAGATTGATGTCGTTATCTAGATCTAAATTGCAGCAGAAATGATCATGACCTTAGGCACCCTCGATTCAAAGGAGCAAGAAACGACTTTATCTGTGGGGCAGATTAATGCTGCGCACATAATTCTCTCTCTTGGAGACACTGGACTCTGCACTCAGGCATACCAGTCCCTTGAACTTCTGAGATAAGATAGCCCGAGTATATGAATAAAAGAGGAGGCGGAACATATAAGAAATGCTATTACTTAGAAGAAAATTGTCTGTATACACTACGTATTATACATTTTCTAACTAGGTTAAAGGAGTTTGTGCCGCAGTCGCATAATGAAGGCCTTAAAGCAGTGATTCTCGTGAGGACACGTCCACGTGAGGACAGAAAAACAGCCTTTCCTGTTGATATACATCCAGTTTCATTATGAATCTGTTGTTCTCACTTTTGCCCCTGCTAGATGCCCAGATAGCATCTCTTTTATTTTTACAGCCACCCTTCCAGCAGATCGGAGAAGAACGATATTAGACTAATATCCACAGCAGAGAGGATCCAGAAATCCCGGGATACATAAGAGCAAAACACAATGGACTGTTGCAGCTGCAGCAAACTCTAAGTTTAATGTTTCAATGTTATCGTACAAAAGTTTACTACCAGTAGTTTTGTGTCACATGTCAGGAGTCATTTTATGGTAGCCCTAAAATGAAATAGTTTATCTATTCAGGGCCATTTACCATAAGTTAATATGTTCTGTATTCAATGATTTTTGCTCTCAGTGTACTTACTATGATTATTATTTGTTACACTATTAAATATTTGTAAGCATCAAAGTGCACTCTGCTCCCTCCTCCTCTCTACCAATCTTTAACACACCATTCAATCAGCCTTTTTTTTGTGCTGTCACTCTCTCTCTCTCACTCCGTCACTACAGTCCACAGTCTTTTGCTTCCTCCTGTGCTATTGCTTCACAGTCCCGAGTTTCATATATGCTCACGCCAGTAATTGTGCGTGGGTGTGTGCACGTGCATGTGAGCAGGATGAACGCGGCAGTAAATGTAGATTGGGGCTCACGTGCTGATACCTCGGTGTGTCACGCCGCATTTACAACTAAAAGGCAAAAAGCAGAGGGAGAATCTCTCCACTCAGTTTGTCTTGGCAGTGGTGCTCGATAGATAGAGGGGGGCTCAAGGCAGTCTCTTTAACAATGTACATCTTTGTTAACATGCAAAAGTCTTGTGAAGGATGACGTGGCCGATCATGCTGAGTTTGAGTTTTTTCAAATCACAGGTGAGACTCAGAAGAAGCACATTTTGCAGTGGGCGCCCCCGAGTTTCTCCTGCAGGCCATGTGAGGCGTTGAATACATATTTTGTGCAGGGGACAAAAGAGATGTGCTTGGCGTTGGCCCTACCCTCTGTGTCAGTCAGTGTGGAATCAGGATGTTGGACTGAGGGGCAGGGCGCTGGGCCTGTTAAATATTGACTGCAAGTGTAATAATTAACCTTCTACCAGCCCCTGATCTCTTAAACTGGCTGCTCTGCCTCGCTGCCATTGCTTCGCCATCATTGCTGACATTTACATCTAAAAGCCCCTCTTTAAGATGCACTGTCGGCATCGCCCTCTGTGTCTTCACCTGTCCCGGTCTTGCCTGCTCCGTTTCTACTTTTCTGCATTTGCCCTCTGCTGCTCTGGCTCGGCTCCCTGTGTCACGACCACCCCGCTGCTCTTCAAACCTTTGGCCTCGTCCTGTGAAAGCCACCGGGGGCCCTGTCGCCTCTGAAGGTGAGTACAGCTCTTGATCTGAAAACCGAAGACTGTATACTATGTGGAACTTACAGGGTTAAAACAATGTACGAGGACAAGTCCAATTACCTGACAAAAGCAGGTGACAAAACCAGAAAAAAATAATCACCATAAGTCTTTTTTTACTGCATTGATATGGCTCTATGTAGGATACATTATGTATTGCAAGACAAAATCTTCCTCAGTTTAATATGCTGAAGACTTATGTTTAACTAAGCACCTATTGTTTGAAAAGTGCATGTTTGTCAGGCCAGTAGTATTATTATTATTAGCTTTTTGGCAGAGTTATTGAATAAAACAAATTAGGTGCAATTCTAGTAATTAGCAAATAAAAAAAATATATATTAATACAGTGTGAGTGGTCTATTCAACAGAATAAGAAACAACCAAGTACAAGCAGAAATGGCCCAACAGAGCTGCTAATCATTTAATTGCTCTATTGTTCTGTTCTGGGGTTTTTTTCTGTACAGAGTTTTACTACAAGGCAAAGTCTCTGTAGACTTTGCCTTGCTCTGCCAGCTGAGTTATACGGGAGGACAAAGAAAAAAAAAATATGACTGGATTTTAAAAAGTACTTGATTAGGTTCACGCTGATAGAATAATGACCAACTATGAAGCCAGTCTTTTAGTAATTATGAGGACAAATGTCAGTGTAAGCAGGAAATGCGGGCGTGCAGGTACATAGGTCAGACACACCCATATACTCACATATTGAAAAGCGCCCTCATGTTGACAGCTACCATAAAATCTGTGTTATCTATACAGGCCTTGGCCTTTTGGCCGAGCTGTTGGAAGAGCGTGAGCAATGATGGCGTCTACTTCAGGCAATAAAACTGGGAGGAGGAAATTGCCGGGTCAAAGTCGCTTGCGAGTGGAGGCTCCTCGCGTACTAAAGCGACTGCCTCCAAGTCCAAATCCTGAGTTTACCTCGGCGCTTTCTCTTGCTCCTTTTCGCCTCTTTCTCTCTCTATGATCTCATCATCACCTCGTCAGGTTTGTCCATCTGTAACTTCCCCTGGCTTGGTGAACAACTGGAGAAGGTGTCAGTGATGAGCCTTCTGGTGCTTGCTGGATGTAACAGCAACTCCATGTGGAAGCTGTATCTATTCCAGTGGAAGTGCTGTTACGTGCAGAGGGCCACCGAACACAACCCGGAGCCTGAATTTTTTGTTTTGTGGTCATTTTAAATTAATGTAGCTGAAGAGCAATGGGGCACAAGGTGATGACCTATGAATTGACAGCCAGTGGTTGTAACATCTGCCTGTCAGTTCTGTAGGCCACTGCTGTGTTGGTCCCTCTGAACGTGCACAGATATAAAGGTGAAGGAGGTTTCATGGATGTGTCTACAGCCGGTGCATCAACGAGCCAACTGTGACTTTTTTGTCTTTTACATGAATTGCTTTTGAAGGATCTTTTACAATAAATAAAGTCTGAATGTGTTGCTTTGTGCAGGTCTGTCATTTATTCTGTGTAAGGTTAGTGTGTGTTGCCAAAGAAGAATGTCAAGGCGCTTTTATTTATATAACCCATAACTCACAAATGAGCTTTAAAGGGATTTGGGAAAACAATGCATTTAATAATTAGCTGACATTGGATTAACAAAAAACACCAGTATGTTACGCAAACATAGCTATGAGATACTAATAATCACAGGATCATTAAAGGAAAAGCAGAGATGAAGTTACCTCAATCCAAATATTTAGTGCTGAAGGACTAAGTGTCCTCAGCGTGTTTAAATGACAGTGACTGGGATGAGGACGTGCCGATGCCATTCTCAACTGCTGTGCCAGCCTAATGGAAACCAGCTGACGCCGTATACTTGACATTTTGGAGGGCCCTAACTCACAATAATTAGGTTTATTTTCACATGAAACTGATCATATATTACAATATAAAGTGGCAATGTCATGTGCCCTTAATTTAAATGCATCCTGCAAACAACACTAGTGTGTTTAGAAAAGCATCATTAGATAGCAAAGACTGATAAACAGAGTCAAACGTTCACTTATGCATTCTGTTACATTAATAACATTTTTAAACATGGCACGTGTTCGTTGGACTCTTAAATGTTACTGGCATCAACATTTATCGCTGTGCTTTAATCTGTCCAGCACAACACTCTCAGTCATTGAGATTGGTGGGCTGTTCCTTATAATACAATGTGTCATTCTGCTAATCTGATCAGTGCTGCTTCGAAAAACAATGGAAAATGAACAGGAAATATTTATTTAGACTAGGTGATAATATCTTACCACTATAATTCAAGCCTCACCATGTGGCAGGTAACTGTTAGAAGCGCAGACTCATCCAGTAACCCAACCTGAGTGAACCACTCTGAATATCGTCAATCAATCAGCCACAGTGATGCCATACAATCCATGTGCAAATACAAATTAATTTGTTTACTTAATAATTTAACCACAGACTACTACAAAAGCACGACGAGACATTTGTGAGGAGCCATGTGCTGGAATAACTTAACCGAACTTAAACTCTGTCTCTTTGTTTGCTGTGTTTTGATTAAATGCAAATTTGCATTGGAATATGCACCAGGTAAAAACAGTAAGACCTGGAATGGTGGCATACACACAAGTGAAAAGCATCTTATTAACGGCCTCCTAGCAGTTAATAAGACGCCTGATGCACACATTGCAGCATTGTATCAGTGTAGTGAGAAAGGCACCAGACCTGAAACCAACTCATTATTGTCAGTGAGGGCGCTGTTACTCTTTAAGGCTACATTTTGACACAATGGCGACGTGCTTAAATTGTGCACATTAAATCAAATTCCATCAAAACCAGTTTGCACATGGTGAACCAAGGCAGTTGCCTGCTTTGTCTGGTAGCTATAAAACATTGGATTTGAGCGGGTTGAAAGGAAACGTCAAATATTAAATATGAATAAGTAAATGAAAACATTTCAAGTCAAATGTTGTCTGTGCCGCCTCTTCTCTGAACAGTAAATGCTTGCATGTATATAAATTATTTTTCACTTTCTATTAATCGGACCTCATTAATCACTGAACACCCTCATATGATGTTTGATTAATTGCTTTTCAGGGAAGATGGTTTTGCTTGTTATTTCCAGTTAATTAACTGATCAGTGAGTTAAGGTTTGTGTAACAAGCGGTTAATGAGGGACTAAAAAAAGGTTTATCTTATACTCCATATGTACTCAAAAGCGTTTTTGAAACTCCATACTTTTGAGCATCAAGCTTTTTAAATAGAATATCAAAATGCACAATCAAAGGCCTAAACACACCCAATAATGCAAAGTAGACCCATTACATTACAATATGGTTAGAAACACAAAACTCGTGAACCTCCAGGCACAAAACAAGCTGTGCAGTCCGTCCAGAGGATTAGAGCGAAGGCGGAAGTGCAGAGGAGAGAATCACACCGTGTTCGTGTACTCTTCGTGAATGGCGATGCCTCTTCCACTGCAGTGATTTTTAACTTGATAAACTTAACTCAAACAAAGAAGCCGAGTTAAATACAACGTCTGTGCGTCGGTGAGTCGCGTGTGACCGGCCCAATAGATGTATAGGGAGAAGGAACGGATGACTGTGGCGAAATAGGTGTATTTTTGACGCGCAGAAGAACCAAGGATATAAGAGGGAACACTGCCATCTAGCGGCGAAGCGGCAGACGAGCACTTCCCGTGACGCACAGAAACGCGGTAAAACGATATTCCGGTTTGTAGGAGGAAGGCAGCAGCATGGCATCTGACAGCACCATGGATAACGCTAACGGACGCGAGGCCGTCTCCCTGAACGGGGAGCCGGTCGTTAAGCGGCCACGGGAGAGCGTCTCGCACGAGTGTCCCCTCCGGGTCCCGAAGGAGCCTCAGAACAAAGTGACCGTCGTGCTCGGGGCGCAGTGGGGCGACGAGGGCAAAGGGAAAGTTGTGGACTTGCTCGCAATGGATGCGGATATTGTGTGCAGGTGCCAGGTACACGGCTACACTGTCGATTTTAATGTCACACGTAACAGTCACGCGGGACCGCTGCCGTGCGGTGGCGTCCACGTTCGGTGAAAGCTCGTTCCGCTTCCGTTAAATACTCGTGACCTGGTTCGGCAACCTTGTCTGACCTCCCGGATGTAGAGGCGCTAAGTTGACGCCGTGATGCTAGCAGCGACTGCTACGCTTGTTGTGTGTTTTTCTTTTTCGTCTCTCGGCTATCTATTCATCCGCCGCCGCGGTAGCAAGACGCGCGCTGCCTCCAGCAAACGACCTCCACACGCTGATAAACCTTATCTAGCGACTGCGACGTTTCTGTAAGCCGCCGTTACAACGCGGCTCCTCCCTCTGCTGGCGGCCATTCAAGTGGCATTTAGCCCGGAACGACGCCAGAGTAACTGTCCTCACGGGGCGGATTGCTTTTCAGTGTTGTGTCTCCTCAGAGAGAGCTGACTGTCTGTGCTGGTCTTTGCAGGGGGGCAACAACGCCGGCCACACGGTGGTTGTGGACTCCGTGGAGTACGACTTCCACCTGCTGCCCAGCGGGGTGCTCAACAAGAAGGCTGTCTCCTTCATTGGTACGAGACGTGGCTTCACTTTGGATGATGATGATGATGATGATGATGATGATGATGATGATCATCATCATCATCAGTGTGAACATCAAAACCTGAGCCCAGCAGCCTTGTCTGTTGTCGTGTGTCATGTATTCGTCAGCCTGTTTTTGTCGTCCTGTACACTCTGTGTAGCTACAATGCCAACGCTGCACCAAGTCCTGCCGCCTTTATGTGTTATTATTGTATTTGTTTGCACTGAACCTGATCCAGAGTGGCTTAGATTCGTCTTCGTGGTAACTTAGTTTCCAGCGTTATGACTTGCATGAAGGCAGGATTCTTTGCAGCGCTGTTGTATTGTAAGCTGCGGTACTTTTAGTTGGGTGCAGCTGATGACCAGAGTAGGCACGGGTACAAGAGGTGCTGCATGCAGTTACACAAAGGGTCTAAATGTTAATCTAAACCAAAGTTTTAAAATAATTGGTGGACTCAATGTTAATATACTTGTGTTTTCTTAATTGTGTGTGTGTGTGCGCGCCAGAAATGAGGAAAGAGGCAACACTCGTTAAAGTGATTTGTAACAAGATATCTTGAGTGTTATGCAACCGCGAGGAGAACATTAGCAGTTTGTTACTCACGTGAAATGTGTTATGCAACAGTTATGTCTCATGAGGATTGTTAAAGTTTAATTTCACACTACAGGCAACGGGGTGGTGATACACCTGCCAGGTCTGTTTGAGGAGGCGGAAAAGAACCTGCAAAAAGGCAAAGGTAACGTTTTCTAAGTAGGAGGGATGCGGTGATTATGTGCATTCTGTCGTCCAATGAAAGCAGCGTCTGTATTGGTGAACGGGCGTTTTCACACGAGACATTGTGACTTGTTGCATCAGGACAAACACAGGTGGGAATAAAAAGTGATGGCTGAATTCAATTTAGCTGCTTCAGTTTCAGGGTTCTGGTAATGTCGCTGTCGTGGCTCACTGTGACACTTGAATAGAACAGAGCCATAGTTAATGCTGTTAGTGACACCTGTACTTTCCCTACTGTGATGGGTTAAAATGTCTGCTGTGAAATACAGTAGATCTTTGCTGTAGTACAAAGATGTAATGTAAAGGTTTGTTGTATTGCATGCAGGACTACAAGGATGGGAGGAGAGATTAAAGATTTCTGATCGTGCCCATATTGGTGAGTAAGCATTTTCTCACTCATGTATTTGAATTATACATGTCCTCTTATTGACAGTCCCTTGTGTCCACCTCCAGTGTTCAACTTCCACCAAGCTGTTGATGGGATCCAGGAGCAGCAGCGGCAGCAACAGGAAGGGAAAAAGTAAATCTATTCTATTTAGTTTAAATACTGTATAATTAATTCTTTGCTTTGCTGTAATGTGTATGTATAATAATGTGCACTCTTCTCAAGTAAGAGTGAGTCTTTTCTATCACATAAACAGTATATTATGTTCATTAATGCTGTGTTTTTATTTGTTCTCCAGTTTGGGAACCACTAAGAAGGGCATCGGTCCTGCCTACTCCTCCAAAGCTGCTCGCAATGGTCTGCGAGTCTGTGACCTTGTCTCTGATTTCAAGGTTTTTCAGGACAAGTGAGTTGAGTTTTCTTTTTTAAAAAAAGTCTTATTTCCTTAATTTTCTTATGTTCTTCACCAGTGATCTAAAATGAGAGAGTATCAAAAGACTGCAGATGGGAACCTCAGAGCAGCGTTTGCAGTCACTATATGCCAAGTGTAGTATTTCAAATGATCTTAAATGAACGATAGTGTGCCGAGCGTTTCATGTCTTAGAGTTTTTGTTTTTGCAACACTGTGACAAGCAGCTCCTTTGAAGGGCAGTATGTTTCCCCCCTAAATGTGATAAACCTCTCAAGATACAAGTTTGAGTTCAAGAATACATTTTGAGAATATTTCAATCAATATTTTCAATCAATTTCAATTATATTTTGCCAACAGAATTTTATTTTCATTAGGATGTCCATAGTTTATCACAATGAGTTATTTTGTAGAAGCATTGCTTCAAATTTTGAAGTGTCTGTATCTTCTCCTGCCACCAGGTGGCAGCAACTGGCCGTGGTACACATATTCTAAGCTGCTAATTAATTGCCCTTCTTGGGATCAATAAAGTTGTCTGAATCTGAAACCTGTCTGTCCTCTATATCATGTTGTCAAATGAAATCTGTGGAGGTTTTCTTGCATACAGACGAATGCACATGGACTTTAATTAACATGCGATAGCAGACTCTCAAACTCTGTCCTCTTTGCAGGTTTCGTATGTTGGCAGAACATTTCCTGACCATGTATCCGAACCTCAACGTCGACATCGACAGTGAACTGGAGCAGCTGAAGGTGAGGACAAGTTACCGTTTAGAGCCAGGAAATACAGACCGAATCACATATCGTACTATATTTGACTCTGCTGCTTGGCATTGATACAAAAGCCCGTTTTCATGGAAGGCATTCTGACATGTAGGAAAAGCACAGGTGTAAATAATAAAATGAATCATGGCTGAATTCCATTTAGCTGGTTCCGTTTCATGGTCCTGGTATGACACGAATAGAACAGAGACATTGCAAATGTTAGTAACACATGTGCTTTCCCTACTGTGACAACTGTACACAAAATATAATTTGTGGTGATATGTGTTTGGAAAATGTATCGCAGTAATGCAGCTTTTAAGGCAGAAATAGTAACATTAAAAATATGACATTACAGTACTTACAATTGTTTATTTACAGGTTTCATTTGGAAAGTCACTTGCAGTTTGAATGGATGACTGTTAGAGCTGTATGTAATTGGTAGCTGTAGATTTCACACAGCACTGTGTCACTGTTTGTCAGGGCTACGCAGAGAGACTGCGTCCTCTGGTGACCGATGGAGTGTACTTCATGCACAAAGCTCTTACTGGACCCAGTAAGAAAATCCTGGTGGAGGGAGCCAACGCTGCTCTCCTGGATATCGACTTTGGTGAGCATCACAGGGTTTGTGGAATTAATCATGAAGATGGACAGATGTTTTGCCTCCTCAGGTTAACGGATATTTCTCTGTTCAGGGACGTATCCCTTCGTGACGTCTTCCAACTGCACTGTGGGAGGAGTGTGCACGGGTCTCGGCGTTCCTCCGTCATACGTCGGCCGGGTATACGGAGTCGTCAAAGCATACACCACCCGGGTGGGCGTTGGTGCTTTCCCAACAGAGCAGGATAATGTAAGTGAAGAAGTTTGAAAAAGTCAGTTTTTCAGTGTGTTGGCTAGTTAGAGAGAAATGCTTTTAAGCAGAACAGTGGTCGGTGTTGTTAGGCTTCTCAGACGCTCAGCAGCAGCTGGTTGTAAAATAGCCAACGTGCTGCACTGGGTTGAAGGAGATGTATATGCTGTTAATGTCCGATTACACTCACAACAGCCATGCACGTTTACTTTTAGGATGGTGGTAATGAAAATGTATTAGATGGGAAGAAGTACAAATACTAATACAGTGTAAATGATGTTTCAACTCAGGTACGACGACATTTAACTTACTGATGATAAAATATTTTTCTATACAGGTGCGTTGGATTTGTTGATGGTGGTTTACTGTTTGCACACAGATTTAGGTTTCTCCTAATTCTGAAATAACCATCCTGAACTGGAAAGTAAAGCTCATTCTTATATACAAAATCCTAAGATGAGTGCTTAACCTTTACAAATCAGAATATTCAACTGTCTTTTCTTGACTTGGAACGTTATATGCTGGCAGTTGCAACAGACGTAACAGCTACTGCAGAGAGATGGGGGAGTAAATCCTCTCACCTGTGTGTCCCTGTCCAGTAACTGTTAAATTTGAGCTCATGGTGGTTCCAGTCTGTACCCAGCTGTAGCCATTATTCAATAAACGGAGAGGAGGCTTGATCAGGAAGACGAGTAGTAGAAGTGACATGACACCCCACGTTGAGGCTGCAGATTCCCCCAGGAGCCGCAACCGGGATCATCAGGTTTTCCAGGTGTTGTGGTCAACTTCAGTGGTCAGACGTAGGTTAGTTCAAATCTGTGAGATTGCTGGGAAAGAGAGTCTGCCAGCCACGTGCACTTTGACTAGACGCTTCACCCCCCAGCTGCGCAGCGGTTGACAGGATAGGAGTGTAATTGTACTGGGCAGCTTCTACTTCCTGGAAAAGGGAAAGGTACAAGCATCAAAACAGGCAGAATCAACACGATGTCCCCTTTTTTTTTTTTTAAATAGCTGAATTATCTGGGGGATCTTGAAAGTACATTAGTTTGATTGTTCTTTTCTTTCTCACTTGACAGTCTGGCTTCCCGTTTGTTGTGTTTTAGGAGACTGGAGACCTGCTACAGTCCAGGGGGAGAGAGTTTGGTGTGACCACAGGCAGGAAGAGGCGTTGTGGTTGGCTGGACCTGATTTTGGTCCGATACGCCCACATGGTCAATGGCTTCTCTGCGTAAGGAACCGCCCCCCCTTTCGGAAGATTATCCTCACCTGCTGCTGTGATTACTGCAGCTAACAGAGGGACGTCTTTTCTTGCAGAATCGCCCTGACGAAGCTGGACATTTTGGACACGCTGCAGGAGATTAAAGTGGGCGTGGCCTATAAGGATGATGGACAACCTCTACCAAGTTTCCCAGGTAGGTTATTCCCACTTAGATTTAGCTTCATAGATCTGCTCTTTGTCTGCCTATTACAGAAAATCAATATGGGCTTTGACAGTCAACAACAAATGTTCTGCAAACTCGAATAGCTTGTTGTGTTTGACCTACAGCTGCCAAAACCCAAAAATATACAGCTTTGAGTGAAACATATCAAACAGTGATGGTAAAACAGCAAGTCCCAATGCATTTGAGACGGTGGAACCAGTGAATATTTGACATTTTTACTCAAAGACTGAACTGAATCAATTATACTTTGATATACATCCATCTCCAAAGGTTTTAATTCCAGAAACAGATGACTGTAAACACAGGAGAGCAGATTATTTTCAGAGCTACGGTTTAGATTGTGGTTACAGGTGCATGAACATAGCTTTTATTCTCCCTGTCTTTTTTTTACATGGGTCGGCTTTTGCTAGCAGGAAATGCATCATCTTGGCCTTTTGAAAATCTATTTTGATGCAGACATGAGGTGGCGTTTATCCTGTATCCCTCTGATGGTGCCGCCAAGTGGAACACATAGAATTGTTAAGCTAATGAACCAGAGGATGATAAAACTAC
>JAVQJF010096452.1:0-11158 GCA_036023855.1 Gadopsis marmoratus | reverse complement strand
ACACCCTCTCTCTCTCTCTCTCGCTCTCTCTCTCTCTCTCTCTCACACACACACACACACACACACACACACGAAGAAGCAGCCAGTGTGAGTATGAGTGATGGTAGCAGCTCGTGTCTATCCATTACAGCGGTCTGGCTGCAGACAGGTGAGCAGGCTGATACATGAGCAGGGCTTTATCTGCACTCACCGACTCCCCACACCGTTTCATTCAGCGGCTCTCAACGTTAACAGCACCCCCTCCCCCCCCCAACACCATCTTCTTCTCCACAAAGAAAAGAGATTTTAAAAATGCAGCTACAATTTAAATATCATTTCATTATCAGAATTTCATATTAATGGCAGCTGAGGGTAGAAACACGAGGTGAGTGTTATCAGCGCTCCACACTGGCCCGATGACTGAAACCAGACTTTTCATTTATCATTTTTAATAAACTAGCTTTACTTTAAACTGCAAAGAAAAAAAGAAAAAGAAGAAAGCTTGCCTCTATTTTCATTGTGCATCTCGGAGGAATTTCATTTGCAGACAAATTAATAATTTTAAATGTTACATTTGTGTAGAGGCCTCCTACAGCTGATTTTAATTTCAATGAATCATAGACTGCAACTCCAGCTCAAATTGAAACATGAATATTCTTCAAAATTTGAATTACCATTGTAAATGAGTATCCACGAAAAGTAAGTGAACCAGTTCCGTTTGAGATCTGAAAGCAAATGTCCAAAAAGTCCTACAGGACTCTGTGAGAGCTGATTTTAGTGTGACGTCAAGAGCTTAACTACTAACAAATTCATCTGCTGGTCATAAACCGCTCAGGAAGCAAACGTATAATCGATCCGTGTAAGCGATGTAGGTATTTATATAAATATTGGTAACGATGGTAACACTTGGGTGCAAGGATTTCCCCTGATCAATCAGACAGTTACAAGCAGTTGCTTTGGTAGGAGATGTGACATAGTGATCCCACAGTAAACATAATAAATGATTTGCAGTCAAATAACACTAACAATTCATATAATTATATATTTCTTGGTGAGCCCTTTGTGAGCACCATAGGAGCCACTGAATAGGTGTTATCGTTATCATCACACATCTGTCCCAAATATGTGAGCTAGTAGGGGGCCTACTAAATCAGGATGCTGTTATCATCCATTTATTTCAGTAAGTCAATGGATGGATGGGTCAAACAAATACAAGACTTTCACCCAGGTGGCTGAGATTCGTGTTCCGTGTGAAACCAAAGTCAGTGTTGACTTATTTTAATGTTACATACAATCCCAAACCATGATCTTTTCTGAACATGACATGAATGGACAACCATGTGAATAGATGATAACGGCCTTCTGAACCTATATATCTATGCAGCTGACAATGCCCATTCTACATTGGGTGACAAGAGGAGATAAATATACTGTCATGTCTCCGTGGATTGTTGTGCAGTGTTTCCTGTTTTATTTTGAAGTTCTTCCTGTCTTTCCCGATCGTATGATTGGATTCACCTATTTCCCAATGTTCACCGGTCTCGTGTTCCTTATCTAAGTCCTTGTTTATTTATACTGGTCTTCTTCCTTTGTCCATTGTCGGATCATTGCTCCTGTTCGGTTAACACCCCATTGTTCCTCTGCATCCTCTGTATTAGGACAGACATGATGTTTCTGTTTTTGACCCGTGGGGTTTCCTCGTGTTGGGATTCAGTCTTAGATGTACCTGCCCACCAGCCCTACCTGTTTCCTAAGTGTTCTTTCGTTCTTTCTAATAAACCCAGTCTGTGCTGTCTGCCTTTTGATGCTTTTCTCCTGCCCTGTTGTACCTCTAACTGTAACATATATGCAAAAGGTGCAGTAATGTACTGCATATAAGTTGCTGTGTCACGAGAATTAAAATTTTCCTCTGTGGGTACAGAGGAATGATGCCAGATGACATCACCTATAACTGTCCTGTCAGTTGGTACATCTTCATATATACAGCTCTCGGTTCATTTGTAATAAGTCGGTGTGAAAATGTACAGGACCGGAACTAAAAGGCAACAAAGTACACTTTTTTCCCTTGGTCTGGACCAAATCATCTGAACTAATGGTGTGAAACTGGATTCTATTGCTTTTTCAAACAGGATTATGTGCACATTACATGGGGGAAATAACAGCAAAAACTACAGTGTAAAAATGACGGTTCACTGTATTTACAGAGCTACAGTATGTGATTTTTCTGTGCTGGGACTTCTATCTTTCGCGGCTGGTTGCCTATAGTCCATCACATAACCCCATTAAACACACATCACATAACATGTTAATCAGTGAGATTTAAAGGTGCTTGTAGGCACAGTTTGTTACCTTTGGACAGAGCCAGGTTAGCTGTTTCCAGATTTGGAAACCGTGTGCTTGTAGGGCCTTCGTATATACAGACATGAGCTCATCCATCTCTCGACAACAGGGTGAATAACACTATTTCCCAAAATGTTGAACTACTCCTTTAACTGTTTGCTTCCCCCCCACAACGTATAAATGAATGCTCATTTACAATTGTTATCGACTGAAATAACAGTATGCTGCTGTAAACATGTTTTGTCAGGCCAGATTAAAGGAAACAATTATAAATATAAATATACGTGTTCTATACATATTCTAGGGTTAGGAGAAAAATAAATCTTTTTTTAAATAATGGATTGGTTTTGTCCCATTCCGACCTGTTCAATCAACATAGAATATGTTTTGCAATCACAGAGAGAAGCGCGAATCAATAATCAAAGCAGATAAAAAGAGAGAGACAGAGGGAGGGAAGGAGAATCAGAAAGAGAGAGGGGGAATGAAGGGGTGAGAGTGAGGTGTAGAGCAAGTTAAGTGAATTGACAAAAATAACATGTTACTATAATACACATATGACATATGTACACACACACACACACACAGGGTCTGTGCAGTGTCGGGTTTTGGCACACACACTCATGTTTTAGTGTAATGGATGGCAGTGTCACACTCCAAGCACTGTTTAACTTCAACCACTCTGTGCAGCGCAGCAACAGTGTGGGTGCTTGAAGATTTATGAAAAACTGCTGCAAAAGCTGTCTGTGTGTGTGTCATATCCATCCATCACACCTGAATGGCGCTGATTGCTGACAGGAAGTGCCCGTGGCCCTCCTGCTTCCTGACTGGCGAGTCCCTGTGGGCTAACGGCAGGCACTGGGGTTAAATGGTGTGACTAAAAATCACAAGTAAATGAAACACTACATATGAAACTACAACACTATAAAACTACAACTGACACTAGTGCTGTGCTAGTGCTGTGCTGTGCACATGTGCTGTGCCCCGGGGGGGGTAATTTAGTGCTGTGCATATTAACATTTTAAATTAATATAATAAGGCAACATAGGAGTGGGCTTGTGGAGAATTGTTAGTCTAAAGCTCTGGACATTCTATCACCATACTTCCATTGAGCAGGTACTGAACCCCAAAGAGTTCTCTCTCCACTGGTTGTATTCGCCTGCTGTATATTTACATGTATAAAGTTGAGAACACATGTCACATGACCTGACACCAGCACAGGTATCAGATAACAAAAAAGACAATCTTTGGCGCAAAATTACATTTAGCCTTAACTAAAGTACAGCTAGCTCAGCTATCTTACTGTGTGCTGCAGCAGCTCTGCTCTGAGCTCTGATGCTGCAGGTTATTAAGTTAACATTATTTATATTGTTATTATTATGATTATAACTTTATTGGTCTGGAACATGGACTGTATATAAAGATGGACAATGCATCTCCACTTTCTCCCAATGTACAGAAATGAAGCCAAAATATCCCAGATATGGGTGCTTCCATCTTCCTCTTGTGATGTCATTTGGGGCCAGAGTCTGCAGTTCTAATCCGCGGTGGAGCCGCTGTATCGAGGATCCTGCCTGAGTCAATCGCGAGCATACCTCAGGTTGTCATTCATGATGTCACACACCCTTATTGTAGCATCTATTAACAAATTAAATCCAAATTTATCAGAAAAATGTATACTTGAACAACGGGGAAACGTTTATGTGACTTGTATTTTTTTTTATCCACATGGAGGAGGCGGGGATTGCACCAGGGGGGCAATCCAGATGTTTTGGCTTTACTTTTGGGGAGCTGCCATGTCTTCTTTTTCTTCTTCTTCTTCATCTAGTGGCATCCATTTGGTGCATTACCGCCACCTTCCACTCTGGAGAGTGGAACAGACAATATCTACATCCCTCTATCTCCTGTCTTGTCATGTCTTCCATCTTTATATATACAGTCTATGGTCTGGAACCTGAGTTATCAACATTAATTCAAACACATTTTTCACCCAATATGTAATATATAGCTAAATATATATTTTATTGATTAAATCATTTGCAATAATGCACTTTGTTACACAATGTTGTGAGTAAGGATGAGTCTCCACTGTGCACTGGGTTTGGATGAAGAAATATTGTATTAAGACACATTTTAAGCAGCTAAAACAAATTAAAAAACACACCTATTTTCATTCCTTGATGATCTCCATGAGGCAGAATCAAGTACTTTAGGTAATTGCATGAGACGATGTGCCGTTCCACCATTCCCTTCCAGTCACCAAATGGTTTACAGCCCGTCCCAGGATGGTGTCACTTTTCCTTCCGTCTTTCTCTCCATTCCTCCACCCCACAGAGGAATTCTTTTCCTCGTGGAGGTGGAAGTGTTTATGACCACCAGTCACATGATCAGATGTCCCTCTTGGACGAAATGAATCTGCAGAAGATTGCCAGGGTTGGTTCAGGCATGCAGAACGATTATTTCCAAGGCGGATTCAAGAGAGGACATGAGGTGTGATGCAAAACACAGGGTTGACTAGAAATGTCGTATTTCTGCATCTGTAGCTATCCTTTACAAGCAAGCATAGCGAATGTTAGGCTTTGTATTGCATTACTGTATTTAGTTTTGTTTCATTTTGTGCACTTGGAATTACTCTATGCAAAAATGGCTAAAAGAAAAATAGCCTATTGAGGTATATTGCAACATTTCTAATTCATTTCTGTGATATATACAGTATACATATATACAGTGTTACATAGCAAAATCCATGCAATAAAGAAGTGACGTTATTTATGTTTTGGCTCATGCTAAGTAAAAAAATAAAAGATACTTTCCTATCTATTATACTAATTGTAATGCTACCTGTTGTTAGTGATTTTTATGGTCATTATAATATGAATGACAAAGTGTTACTATTGGCAGGCAGATGTTGTCAGTGTGGGTACAAGAGTTGATCCTGCGATGTGTATGAAGTGCATGCATTTTGGAATTCCTTGTGCTGAGCTGTGTGTTGCTAAAGAAAACTGTGTGAACAGGTTCAAATACCTAAACTTGGTTTATAGAAATGTGAGATGGCATTTGAAAATTAAACTACAACAGTTTGCTAACAAAATAGCATGTAAAAAGGCGTGTAAACACACCGAGGTTTGGAGGCGGTTGAGTTTAAGTGAGAAAACAGTTTTGAAACAGTTTTGAAAGATATGGTTCACAGGATGCAGTTTGTGTCAAAGCAATGACTCCACAGTTTATTTCATACGGGCTTATTTTGTGCTGATTATGTGAAGTGAAAAAGTGAACTTAGTATTGAGAAATTACCAGCTGTACAAAACATTAATAAAATACCTTTTTTTAACTATAATGTTTATTAGATTTTATAGTGTCAGCATGTGATTTACATCATCTACAGCAAATAAATAGAGGTTTTCAGGAAAAAAAAGGTGTTCTTTATCTTTCTGATCCAAATTCATCAATTTGAAAATAAAATGCGTGAAACAATGGGCACAAAGGGGTTAATTATTTTTGACAATACACAACATACTAAATTGTGACACAGAGTGAAAGCATGAAAAATCACATTCATTAGGAACAAGCACACACACACACACACACACACACACACACTGACCTGAACCATATTGTTGCCTGGACAAACTACATAAATGCATTATTGCGTGATATAGCCTGAAGCCGTCTCCATTACCATAATAATTCATGGTGGTAATTTTCTGTGTTTTTCCATACTGTCAGTTATGCTTCTACAAGAAACACTACAGACACAGAAACACTCCTTGTAGTCTTCAACTGCATTTATCCTAATGTCTCTCCTGTCCCCTCTCTGCTCTATGATCATTCTTTGTGTCAGGCACATGTGACCTTTGACCTTTAATGTCCATATAAAGCTGAAAGGTTATTTATGAGGTCATTTAATTACTACACTTGCCCTAAATTCTGTTTTTATTTCCTGAAAGGATTATCATTATTAATGACAATAATACAGTTTTTCAAATCTCTCTCACAGTTCGTCTCAATTTGACAATGCTCATATAAACCCAGATACCATTTTTTTTTTAAGAGTGGCACCTCTTCTCTGCATTATTGTGGTATAAGCTTCAGACATTAATTAGAAAGGCTGCAATATGCTTAAGTAGGTTTTATTTTCCTAAAGCAATCCCAGGGATGCAAAACAAAACAAATGTGAACATATTCACTATACCTGTCTTCTCATCCACATTACACCTTATGTCCTCCCTATCTCCTCATGTCCTGTCTTGACCCCTTTCCCAACTGGCACAGGTCTTTGATGCAGGTCATCCAGGACAGAAATGAGGTGCTCAGTGTTGTATGGCCTAGTTAGTGGTTTATGTACTCTTGATGTAGATGTAAACATAAAGTTAACTTACGGTTTTTACAATAGTTTGTAAAATGGAGTGTAAATGCACAGAGCTTTGGTGGTGGTTGAGTTTGAGTGATAACTTATTTTTTTTGTGTTTTGTAAAAGTGAACACAAACAGAAAAATGTGACTTAGCAATTATCAAACAGCTGTATTATGATGATTATTATTGCAACCTCCAGAAATATTTTGAAGCATTGTAAAATAGCTTAAGCTCCAGATTTGAAAAATTTAATCAATGCAGTGGTAGAGATGAGCTCCTATGAGCTCAGGAGATTGAATAGTATAGTAATATATTAAGATAGGGAATAATAGTAAGATGGGACCTCCCTCTGGAACCTTTTTTGGACTTTATTTACTTTTTACTAATTATGTATATCCTGCACCATGTCTTGTAACCGTGTCTACTGTCTCCTGTAACCCTGAAAAAATTTAAAGATCTACTTGCTGCCATTTACTAACCCTTTCTTTAAAATCAATATAAACTTTAATGTCAAAAAAGGAGAAAGCAAAGAAATTACCCATACACATCCCCACATTATGTAAGTGCATGTTATTTATTTTTTACAACATATACAGAACCTTTTACATTATATTTTGTAGTTGCAGCAATTAATTGTAATGTATTTAAATAGACATTTATGTGGTTGCTTTTATGTCAAACGGAGTCACACATGACAAAATTGCTCATTGTCTGTCTTTTAGACAAAAACATTATATTATATTATATTATATTATATTATATTATCCATGTCCTTAAATTAGGAGTAACATTGAGCAAAAGCTGGTCTATTATTATGCAAATTAAAGCAAGTGTGTGTGCGCGTGTGTGTCGGATAGCATGTAATGAATTCATTAGCCAACATTTGCATAAGGCTACAAAAGACAAAGCTGAGCAGCCAACAGAGGTTTGATTTACATACAAGAATAGACCTCCAGTGTGTGCGTGTGTGTGCGTGTGTGTGTGTGTGCACATGATTTTAAGCATGCATGCTGGCACTTGCGTGTGCATGCATGAGAACCAGAGAGAAGAGAAATCAGGGAGACAGAGAGATCTAAACCTCAATCTGCTGCACCTCTTTAGGATCTATTATGCTTCTTGTGGTTCTAGTGTGTGTGTGTGTGTGTGTGTGCGTGTGTGTGTGTGCATGTTTGCACAGGAAGAATCTGCTGTTTCTGCTTGTATGTAAATGAGCCTGTCCACTATGTGCTTGCAGAGGTAGGTGTGTCTGGACTAATAGTGTGAACACTTACATAAAGCAGAATGTGTCGCGCTCAAGTCGAGTAAGGCAGAACAAAGGTCTGGCTCTCGCACCATTAACAGAATTTTAAACATTTTAATCTTAAAACTATGTTAATGTACCCTTTAGCAAAAAAATTTATATGTCCACCACAGTGTTTAATATTAAACTAATAAATAAGTAATTCTAAAATACAGTGTCATATTAATAAAAGCTAAAGAGTTCTGTCTTTATTTACAGCAGCAGACTCTAGTTGGTTAATTCAGAGGTACTTTAGCGTGGTCGTTTAGCTAACAGCACCTAACTGGCTACACATTTGGTAGCGGTTGCTGAGCTTGCTAGCTTCAGAGGCAGGAGGCAAGAGATGAAAGGGCAGAAAGTTGAGAGGGCGATGACAACATAAATAAAATGTGTCATTATGAAAAGTGGTATTACGAAGTAAAACGTAATATGAAATAAAAGTGTCATTGGGAAAATGTCAATATGTGATGAAAACAGACTTTCGAAAAAGGGCAATTTGAAGTAAAAATGCCTGTAACTGAAAAATAAAAATGTGTTGAGTTCAAACAACATCTATTATTTCACAAGGTTTATTTTGTGTACATATTTTACACAATTTATTCATATGATTATTTATTTTATGTGTTTTTTTTATTTAACATTGAACACTTTGGGTTCCATATTGTACACCTAGTAAAGTATGTCAGTATATTGCAACTATGGAATACTACTGCCAATTTCAAACTTTTTCAAGTCAGAGTTATGAGATATAAGATACATAATCTATTTTGTTAACTATTATTTTCCTCACAGAAATGAGCTTCCATACCATCAACAGCTCTTATTTTGACGTAAACGTTATTTTGTTCATTTTTTCCACTGTGATAACATTTCATACACTCAACACTGTTTATAGTTATTTGCATAAAGTGTGCCATTGGTAGAAAGGTTTTTTTAAAATGTAATGTCAAGAACCAGAATTAAGCTCTGGAGTCCTCAGATATCCACATGATATAATGTCTTTATAAAATCCCAAAAACCACAAGGGACTCCAAAAAAACACCAAAACAGCACCTAAGACTGAGAAAGAAAAAGGATGCATTAGAGGTGACTTGATGAGAATGAATGGGAAGCTCAAAGACCACAGGAACAATACATCACAATAACAGTCTACAGAGTCAGATGAAACAGATTGTGCATCTCACAATGTTAGTGTGAGCTGGAAGGACACCTCTCTGTTCTTGTGCTCTTGAGGTGTTTGTTCTTTTATTGATCATTTTATTCTCCACAAGGACAATATGCTGCTGGTTTTCTTGGATGATGGTTGCCACGGGCAAGACAACTGTTAATCAGTGAGCAGTGAGTGACAAGTGCCAGGGCACAGTATTTCAAAACCTAAACCTGCCCAGTGTAACTTTCGTTGCCTCAAAAGCTCCCCCTGGAGGCCACATTACAGGCTGCAGAATCATTTCCACATGATGTAGTCTCGCAGAAGAGAGCTGTAACAGAGCTTGAACCCTGACTCGTGGGTTTCTGGGATTCACAAAGCTATGTGTAGAAAGTGCAAAAACTATGGCTCTGTGTATTATGTCTCTGAAATCAGTGCAACCACATTGTATTCAATACTTTTTAGTCATGCAGGTGATGTGGCTCTGTGGATGGCAAGGCCGTTCTGTAGTTGATCCACTACTTTTCCTCCAGACTAAAATGCCTAAACAGCTATTGGATAGATTGCCATTCAATTTGGTGCAGGCATTCGTGGTCCCCGGAGGATGACCACCACAAGGTTGACAGTTGTGGTTTCGATTGTGAAACTACTATTGGATGGATTGGCATGAAAGTTGGTTGACGCACCTTCATGTTGTCTTCAGGATGAATTGTAATCACTTTGGTGACCTTCTGACTTTTCCACGAGCGCCATCATTAGCGCAGAATTTCAATTTGTCATACATTGAGTGTAAGCTAGCCAAGCTCACCTGGTTTTCAGGTGAGGACTGCATCCTTTCTTGTTATCACAACCAAGGTACAAATGTGATGAACTGTTAGTAGCTGCTTCGGCCATAAGGCTTAGTGGTAATTAATCCCCTAAACAGCAAATCATTTACCAAAACCAGCGGCTGGCGACGTGACAAGCTGAGTCGCAGGCCACGCCATCAGCCGGCTTGGGTCGAGCTGAGATGGTTCCAGATCACACCAATGCAATTTTTCCCTCTTCCCTAGGCTTAAAAACGTACCAGGAACAAGTACTTTCTGTGATTATCCTCCTGATCGTGAACATTCCAAATTAATGCAGAATAAAAAGGAGAGAGACTAGAGTCAAAAACCACTGGGATACGGGTACAGTCGACACTTTCAGCTCGCCTGGACACATCTTGGCCTCGGTTGTTGCCACCAAGGCAGGATTTATTCTTCTACTCTCGGCGCCTCTGCAGTCAGCCATTCACAGTACAGTTATGATTAGCTACATTGACTTACAACAATGTGTTTTTTGTCTTGGATCTCTCTCTTCTTTAAGAGATCACTTGGTTTGCTTGACTTGAAGCGTTTTGAGCGTCTTTTCACAGCGCTGGAAGCTCTCAGTCCAACACAGAGGGGGTGGAAAGGGTTAAGGCGAACAGGCACTCTTCACTTTAATCTTCATAATGGAAGCTAAAGAGGACTAATGATACCTTCTCTCTCCTCCTCCCATGCCTCCCTCTATCCCTTTCTCCTTTCCTTTTTCCCACCTCCATCCTTAACCCCCTGACCCTCCCTTCCTTACTGCTTCTCTGACTCTCTCTCTCTCTACCCCACCCTCTTTCTCTCCTAGTTTCTTCTTTCTTTACTCATTCATTCCTTTCTCTCTCTGTCCTTCATCACTCCACCCTTCCCTTCATTTTTGCCTCAGTTCTCTTGTTTCTCCAACCTTTCCAACAGCATCCCTCCATCCCTTCTCTCCTCCGACACAGCCAGGCGTTACTACAGTGACAAATGGATCCTTGCACGCCGTGGCGTTGCTTTGCATGTATGTGTGCGTCATGTAGGATGTGGATTATTATCTAAGCATTGTACGTGTGTGGTAACCATTTGTTTGTGTGGCTATATCTATGTAGGTATGCATGCGCATGAGAACATGTGTGTGTGTGTGTGTGTGTGTGTGTGTGTGTGTGTGTGTGTGTGTGTGTGTGTGTGTGTGTGTGTGTGTGTGTGTGTGAGAGAGTGTGTGTGTGTGTGTGCTGTATAGTGTGAGAG
>JAVQJF010096448.1:0-27118 GCA_036023855.1 Gadopsis marmoratus | reverse complement strand
GTGTATGTGTGTGTGTGTGTGTGTGTAGGTGTGTGTGTGTGTATATAACACCACGCCGCACACAGAAACTAAGATGTTAAATGCCTTGTGTTTACCCGGCTGTGTGTGGTATGTGTGTTTTGATCCGGCTTTAAAAATCACGTCACCTGTGCAAAAACTCAACGCTGAGGGAACTAGTTAGTGTCAACGTCATAATTCTGGTCATGGTGAGCTCCGCCACGAAATGGCGTCCGTGGTCCATGTGACTGCATGAACCGTGCCATCTCTGCACTGCAGTCAGAAACATGCAGCCTGTGTAACTGCACATGCACAACCATAGCTAAATGTGTGTGTGTGTGTGTGTGTGTGTGTGTGTGTGTGTGTGTGTGTGTGTGTGTGTGTGTGTGTGTCTCTAGTCAGCAGAACGCCCCACTGCAGACAGACACTGTTCCACCATCCCACCTCTCCTTCCATGCCGCCATTTTACACGTGCAGGAGCTAATGCTAACCAACCCCGACCGTTACTTTACTAAAAATGAAAAATTAAACGAAAAAAAAAAAATGCGAAAGGAGAAAAAAAAGAGCGAAAAACGTAAATTGCCGAAAGCGGTTCAAGTCAAATTTTGAGCGTCGAGTTCGGGATCCGAGAGCGCTCGGTTGGGAAAGCAGTGCGTGTGTATGCCTGTGTTCGAGTTGTGTCCTCGAGTTCAGAGGGTACAAAGGTATTTGGGAGAGAGTGGAGGGGGTAAAGGAGAGCAGCGATGTAAGAAATAAAAAAAAAAAAAAGAAGCAGGAAAAAAAGAGAGAAAGAAACTGGGGGAAAACGGTGAAGCTCTGCAAACTGAAATGAATGCAGTGGACTGCTCACAGCAGGAGAACGACAGAAAAAAGGGAGAGAGAAGAGGAATCAATTAGAGAGAGAGGGAAGTTGGTCTATAATGGTTTCTCACAGTAGGACAGCTGAAAAGAGAAAGGCGGAGAGGCAGAGCGACAAGGAGAACAAGAGAGATAAACACAACAGGAGGAGTTTTAGAGAGAAGTTGCAGCAAGAAAAAAAAAAAAAAAAGGTAAGTATGGAGCGAGAGGCGAAGCGAGCCGGTGAAAGATGCAATAGAGGGCTGCAGGGCGCCGGAGATTTCACATGACACCAATCTGCTGGTGCCGATTCAGAGCCTTGTTTTCTGATGCAACCTTTCAGCAAAAGCTCCTTCTCTGGCGTGATTCGTGACAGCACTGTGTTCAAATAAACATCACATCACTGCGCCGAAAAAAACACCACCAAAACCTCACAAACCAAAAGATGCCTTACAGTGCTCTAAAGCTACACCCAGGATGGGGGAACAAGGAACATAGAGAGACACATTCTCTCACACACACACACACACACACACACACACACACACAATGTCATTAGGAGCTTCCTGCGTCACTGAGTCTGTCCTGCCTGGTTTGTTGTGTTCTTGGGTTAAATTAAGGGGATAAACACACACATTCACACACTGGAGAGGAGACCGAGGGACTGGCGAGTGGAAGCTGACCTTGGAGCAATGACAGCGTACCTGACGGACCCTCTCACTGTCACCACTCTGTCCTTCAGACCAGTGTGAGGCAGGTGTGTGCGAGTGCGCGCTCGCTGATAATTAATTCACACACCCGCAACAGGGCATCCCCACATGGAACTACCTTTTTATCACATGGACTGCTTTCTGGGAAGAAAAGAAAAAAATAAATAAAGAAGAAGCAAGTTTGAGGAGAGGAGAGGAGAGATGAAGGGAGGGGAGGTGCACGGTTTGAAGTTTGGATGAGAGGCGAGATGTAGCTGAAGGACAAGAGGCTTCCGTCACCGAGGGCCACACACACACACACACACACACAGAGAACACAGGCATGGTGTGCCCTGCTGCCATGCTACCTGTCAGATAAAAGGCAACCTGAGCAGGAAGGAACCAGACAGTATGTGAGGTGTTACCACAACAACAGCTGTGGTAAACAGCCACTAATGGACAGCCAAAGAGAGAGAGGGAGGGAGAGAGAGAGAGAGAGAGAGACCCTCCAACTCTCCTCCATCTCCTCTCTCATCTATCTCATTCGCCCATCTCTCCGGCCTCATCTATTCTCATCCCAACGCACCCGCCGCACAGCGTGCGCACGACAAAGATGGAGCGGAGCGGAGAAGCAGGACGAAGGGAGCCGGCGAATAACTGCATTGTAGATATGGAGATACAACAAAAGAAATAGAGAAGACACAGGGCAGGTGGAGGAAGTGGGATGGGGTAGGGGAGGGGTGGAGCCAAAGAGAGGAGGGAGGGAGGGAGTGTAAAAGACTGCCATGGATGGTGCCTAGATTAGTTTTGCTCCAGTAGTGAAAGATCATAAAAAATGAGGAAGGGAGGAGAGAGCTGAGGAGACAGAGAGAAGGGGAGGATTAGTGCCACTTCAGGAATAACAGAAGACTAGAAAGAAAGAGCGAGAGGGTGGAGTGGGGGGGGGGGGTGGAGGACAAGGAGAGCGAGATCCTGAAATTTAGTCGGGATTAGTTTTGGTTAAGGGACAGGGTGAGAGGGAGTGAAAAACGAATTGAGAGAAAGGAGACAGTAGCTGGAAGTGTGTGCATCTTTGTAGGTCTTTCTAATGTGGAGTCATTCTAAGAGCTTTAACAGTAAAGTCAAGTGTGCGCGCGTCTCCCAGCCTGCATTAATCCAGGCAATTTCAAATATTTTGATTATTTCCAGCCCAGATAGGCTGATCAGGCAGAACCGTCAGAAGGTCAAGACTACATTAGCATTTTCTCACTGAACAACTATCTGTGGTATTTCTAATTAATGACAGCAGGATAATTAACATATAAAAAAAAAGAAAGTCAGCAGCCTTCACTCTGGTAATAAAGCAACAAATGACTCCCCGTCTCGCGCCGGAACAGTGATGGCATTTAAGAATTCATTGGAGGCAGATGGGGCTCTTTTTAGTCTGGTTTTTAATATGTTTTCCCCTTTACACCAACCTGACACAAATTCAATCAAGGCGCCGTGGTTGGGAGGTATTCGTTTGGCGACATGGAGGAATTTAGTGAATGGGTCACACACACACACACACACGCAACCAGTTTCCCCTGGGCAAAGTGTTTGTGTTAGTTCAGCCTGAGACGGCAGGACGAGCCCCCTGCAGATAGCACTGGGATGGGAACTGGGACAGATATCTCAGACACGCATATGAGTGAACACGCACGCATACACACACACACACACACACAGGCCCATAGACCCATGCAGGACAAAAACACAAAGTACACAGACACTTTGTGTCATACGCGTAGAAATGCTCACACACACGAACAACTGTACAGGGATTCCCACAGTGCCTGGGCAACATTCCCAACCGGAATGGGCAGCTCACTGGACTGGAAGACTAACATTACTCCAGGCGTGCTCTGGATTAGATCAAATCTGGGAATTTCACACTGGGACAGAGGGATGGAGAATGGGAGTAAAAGGATGACATGGAGTGGAGAGTAGAGTTTGTGGAGTTTAAAAAAATAAAAATAAAAATAAAAAAACAGCAGTCATCTTACAAGGTTAAAGACAATGCAAGACTGTGGGGTAAACATGCATTTAGTTTCATTGATAAAAATGGAGAATTAGAGCATCAGAGTTATTTAAAAAAAGAGCGGAGGAAAGAGGGGGAGGAACAGTAGTCGGGATGCGCAGCAGTCTAAACATCATAGTAGAGAGAGAGAGTCTGTTGGTGTACAAAGGCGAAGCACGAAGGGAAGAACAAATGAAAAGAGGAGTGTACTCACTGGGCTCACAGCACACGATGACACGCAACTTCATACATGGCAGAGGAGGGCCTTCATCTGTGGGTAGAGCTAGAAGGAACAAGAGAGAAGGAGAAAGATTTAAATACGGCTCTTATTCAAAA
Organism: Gadopsis marmoratus; assembly: GCA_036023855.1. NCBI lineage: Eukaryota > Metazoa > Chordata > Actinopteri > Centrarchiformes > Percichthyidae > Gadopsis > Gadopsis marmoratus. Next base: position 23,221 of record JAVQJF010096448.1, on the reverse strand, counting down.
TGCTAACTTGTCAAATAAAGAGAAACGTGCACACGCTGAATCAAATTAGCTCTCCGAGAGCTCTGTTGGCACTTCTGAAGAATTGCTATGGAAAGAAAAGCAAAAGAACAGCGAGGTTGTTGTCCAGTTTCTGCCGTATCATTACCTCATGCAATACATGATTCGAGTATAGGAGACACTACATAAAAACACGCAACTCAGAGTGCAACCGTAAAAAGAATGCAACTGCTCATCAGCACTGATCCCGGCTCACGTGGGAAAATGGACAAACATCAGCTGTCTTAGCTGTCAGTGTAGCATTGCTTTATCAAGAACAAATCTGCCGGGAAAGTGCAGTGAAATGGCTTTTTAGTTGAATTATTCACAAACAGCTGCCAACTCAACAGGGACCCCACCACACAAGCTGAGTATTTGATTGCCAACAGTCTGTCTCACTTTGTATCTATAATTTCGACTGATAAGATACAGCGCAGAATCACAGGGTGTCCCATGTCATAAGGCACTAACTGCGGTGCCTAAGAGATCTCAACTCGCACAGGGAAAAAAAAAAAAAACCCCATCTCCGTCACTTTGACAGCACGGTGTCAGATTAAGAAAACATGCTGCACGTAAATGAAAACACAAGCAAATTCAGAAGCACTTTCACCGAAACGCAGAAAACACTAGCGGATACAGCAACGCTACAAACGCGAGTTCCGACGCTGCAGACGTTTCCATGGGAAGCTTGAAACTGATGAACGTGCCTCAACATGCGATTTGCTGAAGAACCCCAGTCGTCAGTGATGCTGGGCAAGGAGCTATTGGTGTTTATTTCCGGAGCGTCGACCTTTAGACCTCAACTTGAAGTCCTTCTCCATTCAATGCGACTTTTGCTTATTGTTACTTTGCTTGGATGTTTGAGCTTCACTGTGCGGGATGGGTTCGACACCAGAAGGCTGTTTTCACATTCTGTTAGGGGGGTTTTTCTCTGTGCTCACCGTGAATCTTAAAGTTTAAGGCGTGTGATGATGGAAACATGAAACCTCCAGTGCATTTACACGGAGAATGGGCCTCTCAGTGACGTAGGAGACCTCTTGTGTCCAGTAGTCAAAATTTAAAATGAATGATAGTTGCATATTCATAGATTTGTTTGATTGATTTGCTTGCGTTTCGTTAAGTGGCAGTGCATCGAGCTCTTTGGGCCAACGTTACGATCCCCTCCAATGGTTCCATGTTAGGAGCAGCTCGCTATCGGAGGATGTCAAGGTGCTTCCAGTTTGCGGGGATCCAGGCACGGAGAACGAGTGGCCGTTGGTCTGCAGAGCCGGGAGACCCAGAGACGGTGGGTTGTCAGTGTCACAGTCTGTGGGAGCCGTAGAGGAGCTGAGCCCAGCTCAGACTGAGCCAACTAATGCCATTAGTGCTTCTAATACTATTGTGCTCTTCTCCCGGGCTAATGCCATTATACCGTCTCCAGTGCTGCTGGCCCATTCAGCACACAAACCCCAGAGCCAGACATTTGGACCAACTTTACGCCTTATCTTTGATGTGGACAAAACACACACATCAATTGTTGCTTTTCTCTGAACTGGCCCGAACATCCACAATAGCCCAGTGTGTGTGCGTGTACATATACGTGTGTGTGTGTGTATGTGTGTGTGTGGATGTCTCTCATGGCCTCACAATGCTCCATTGTCCCTTTGGACCACAACAGTAATTTATGTAAAGATTCTTTCTCTCCCTTCGTCTCATCCATCCCTTTTCTCCGTTGCTCTCCCCTTTCCTTTCTCCAGTGTGGATTCCTCTCATCTGGCCTCTCTCGTCCCTTTCTCCCCCTCTCTCCCCCCCTCCCTTCCTGTACTGTCAGACTGTGTCCATCTTTTGCTCTTTTTCTCCCTCTGTCACTCCTCCACGCTTCTCTACCTCCATCTGCTTCTCTAGCCTGCCTTTTATCCCCCCCCCTCACTGTCGTCCCGTATTGATCTCCATTTCTTCCTCGTGCACTTTGCGGTCCCCGTGTCTCTTTGCCGTCACCCTTCCATGCCATGCATTCGCTTTTCTCCTTCATTCTCTGCCTTGTTTCATGTCGTCCTCCTCTTGTTTGGACTGACAGCACAAGTTGTAAAAAAGTGAGAAAAAAAAAAAAAAGAGTCAACTGATTTTACTGCCACTAAGTCGTCTTCTGTCTTTCTCCCTCCCTCCAGTGGTTTGAAATAAATGAGTGACGGGAGAAGAGAGTAATAGGGAAAGAAGAAACTCAAATTGTGTAACATCCTACAGAAGAAAACATCAAATTAATGCCATTCAGCGTGAATTCATGGAAAACATTAATGCTTTAAGCTGCAGTTTGCCAACACTCAAAGCCTCATAAAACACATATTGGCCAAAGCTGCTCTCAAACTTTTCAAAAGACAGTAGGGCTGCCTGGCCACAACGCTCTCCAACACAGGTGTCTATGCTCAGTCTGGTGAAGTGAAACGTCTTCTGTGTTTTTGGCTGTTTTCCTTGGCTCCAAGTGTACGGAGCCAGAAGCAAATCTTCATTGCTATACTAAAAAAAAGATTTTTCCACAAAAAGATATTGGTATCATGCACTTATTAAAAACACACCATACTTTTAGCCATGTTCAACATACAGGCCTCAGCAGGGCTCGGTATTGAACATCAATTCTATTTGAGTGATGAAACGACATGAAAAGAATCTGCAACTACTTTGATAATCGACTAACAATCTAATAATAAGTCTGATGAAGCTCTTAATTCCTTGGGTTAGTGTAATTTAAGGATAGGATGTTACACAATTCTAGCTATTTTCAAAGATAAAACATAGATTTTTGCTAATTAAGTAATGAATATATAATATTTCAGTGAAATACTTTCAAACATCATCAGGTTCCAGCTTCTTTATTGTAAATAAATGTCACTTTTCTTTGCCTTATGTGATAGCAAATTGAAAATATTTTGGTATTTGGCTATTGGTTGGACAAAATAAGCAAATTGAAGGTGTTGGTTTAAAAAAAAAAAATCATTATGAAACATTTCACTACTTTTCGATATTTCAGAGACAATCGATGCCATCACAAAATAGTCATCGATAATCAAAATAATTTGCATCTCTAACAAAAATGTGTTAGATGCAAGTCTGATTATCAAACACTGATATTTCAGATATTTCCTGAGAAAAAAAACAAAAAACCCCAACAACATTATTTGTATAAATGTTTTCGTATGTCTGGCCACACACACACACACACACACGCACACACTACTCACAGCTGTAGTAGTAGTGGTGCCCTGGAAGAAACTCAAACCCCAGCGAGAAGGGGGTGAACCTTTGGATCTTTTCAGAGAAGCGCACTGGTCCAAACGGAGCGTAGGGGGCGTTACACTCCCACCTCTTGATGGCCCCTTTGGTCTCCACACAGCCCTGGAAAGAGGCCTCTCCCACCAGGTAGAGGGCCAGCGTCTCCGGCTGCCCGGGGTCCTGGGACCCCTTGTTGGGGTAGTGTGGGCAGTAAATGTCCAGGTAGTCGTTCAGGTTCACCTGGACGGACAGATCTCCTGCCGTTAACCTGGAAGGAAGGGCGACAACGACATTAATATTTCATGTGAGGATTACACAGAGTGATACACGACTGAAGGGGAAAGAGAGGTGGTGATTAAGCACAGATGGAGAGAAAGACGACAGGTGACAGGTATTCCATAATTCCTTTGTGCCTGCAGGAATATGGATAGTTACAGCAGATGGATAGTTCATCACTATTACACAGGGTGATAAAGCAAAGTTGTGCAGGTCTTAAAGAGTTTGATATGTCACAATGATACAACTCCATTTTACTTTCATACCAGCAAGGGAGATGTGCTGAGCGACACACTGTAGAGAGAACAATTCCTCATATGCTAATTAAGACCACTGAGGGGAGTTGAGTGTAAAATAAACTCGACTCCCTCGGCTTTCCACTCTCGCACTACACTCTACAGATATACGCGGGCGTGTACAAACGCATGCAGATGTGCGTGCGCATGCACAACCACATCTCCAGTCAAGGTTGACTGGCTTTAGGCATAACAACAATTCTGGACAAGACGGCATCATTAGAACACAAGAGCTGCATAATGCATGCTCCTTTAGACGGCAGATTCTGACTTCCTGTCAGCTACAGTATAAAGAGGTACCCGTGTACAAGCTAATATGGAGAAAGAAAGGATGAGGCAAAGATTGAGGGAAGTAGATGTGGGACAAAAGAAGACAGGTAAATTTAACATGGGGACTTTGAATTAATCAAAACAGCATGAAAAGACAAAAGCAGTAGACAATAAACGAGGGGAGAATTGTGTGACAAATGGAGGGAAGCAATGTGAGTGATGGAGTGACATGAAGCGAGGCCCAGAGGAGGACGGAGGGAGACTGATGAAAAGAGAGCTGTTGAGACAGGTTAGAGCAGAGAACAAAACAAAATGCATAAGAAAGCAAAAAGAAGAGGAAAGTTGGACGAACAGGTGGAGAAGAAAAAAAAAAAGAAAAAAAAGTAGAGTAAAGAGAAAAGAAAGTAAAGTGTTTTAATTAGCGACCCCAGAGAGTCTGAGTGCAGACACACAGAGAGGAGAACAACGGAGTGGATGAAAGAGAGGAGACGGACTTTAATTGGCCTCCTCCTCACATGGAGTGCAGGAGGAAAGAATGAGGGGCAGAATGTGGCTTGAGCAGAAGGTTCAGGTCCATCAGTGGGAGTCTTTATAGAGGGGTGACAGAGCGGAGGAGAGAGGATGGGAGTGCTGGGAGTCAGCGAAGGGGAACATGGGAGGGAAGAGGAGCATTAAATGGGGAGGGGAGGACGGTGGTGGATGGCGGAGTAGTCTCAAGTTAAGTAGGTGGACAGAAAAGAAACCAAGACAATAAATGAGAAGGAGGAGGAGAGCAGAGGAGGAAGAAGTGACGAAAACTGAAATGAAACAAAGCAGGAGACTGAGATGGTCCAGCAAATCTGCAGAGGGTATCAAAAGGTGCTCTGAGCAATGAGAGAAACTGTCGGGGATGATGGCGCCATATGGCGGAACTGACTACGGAGCTGAAATTGAAGTCCACCTTTTTCTGTTAAGTTCGAGCCCAAATGTGCAGAGCGGTGTGTGTGTGACATAACGGAGCACAAAGGCAGGAAAGTGTGTGTGTGTGTGTGTGTCGTGGGGATGCAGGGGAGACTCTGGAGGCAGGTCTCACCAAAGCTGCTTCCTGCTCAATAGCTAGCGGGCAGAATTGGCGATCCATCAACGGGACAGGACACCATCGATCAGGATCCCTCGCTCAGGACACACACACACACACACACCTGATCAATACCCGTTTTGTGAAAGTGTGCGTGTGTGTGGCCATGTCTGATAGCTCTATTACCTGTGTGCGTTAATTACAGCCGAACGCACACAGCCGCCCGTTTCCTCTTTGTACTACCTGTGGTGCTTTTTGAGGCTGAGAAATGTTTACTTAGGTGCACCAGCTGTGGGAGTGTGTGTGCGAGTGTGTGCATGTACATGTAATAATAGACACAGTGTGCTGTGTCAACATGCTGCACCCCCTGCTATACATGTCATTCACCTCAAGCTCCCCCCCACCCCGAATTTGCATTCCTCCTCACCCCCTTCCTCTCCTCGATCCCCTCCCTCGTCTTTCCCCACTTTGGATGACAAGCACTCATCCCCAATCTATTGCTTCAGAAGCTGCATCTCCCCTGCTCTCCCCCCACATTCCTTCTTCCTTCCTCCCACAAGCCTCCAACCTCGGCCTGCGCCATATGCATGCCAGCAATTACAGAGGCGGTGTGCTCTACTGATGTCAAACTGTCAGCCCTCTTTCTATCCTCTTCCCTTCCTTCCTCCCTCCCTCCCCTTCCCTCTCTCTGGCCCTGGTGGGCTTGGGTACGCCCTAATTACACTCCGCATCCTCCCATGCTGCCAGCCACCATGCAGCAGAGTGGTGACAGCACAGGGGCATCATGGGAGCACCCAAGAGCTGCGGGTGTCAAAGAACAGAGCACCAGAGCAGCCTATCAGCGGAAGAATGCTCTGGAAGCGCAGGAGATGGTTGGTTTGGTCCTGTGCTGGATCAGAGGGGAGAGGGCAAATACACACACACACGTGTTCACATAGACATGAAAGTGCTTCAGGAGAATAAAACATGCTCTACCCCTCATGCCAGAGCGTGATCAGCGACACCCTTCTGAGGACTGGAGCAAGCTCTTGGTTGATAAAAAGGAAAATCTCACTGAGGGGCCAAATAAAAAAAAAAAACACACGCTTCAGTGGACAACTTGAAAAAGCTAACATTTATACTTTTTATAATTACAGAAAAAACAAAATGTAAAAATTGAGACATAACCAATGTCCTGCCTACGTGTGTCTATGTTAATGTGTGTGTGCACAAAGAAGCATATACATATACACCTGTGCATGTATGACTGTGTGTGTGTGTGTGTACGTGCATCTATAATAAAATGCATGGGGTCGACTGTGGCAGAGACCTTTGATCCTTTAATATGAGAGAATAATTAAAGGAGCAACAATCCCACAACAAGGCTTCAGGAATACAGAACAGATACCCGATCACAAAGAGCAGCTGCAAACTATGCATACTTAATACACTCAACAGGGGAGAAGAACATTCTGCTAAAAAAATGCAAAGGCTAATACCGTGCTTACACTGGACTATGCATCCCAAATGAATTCAGAAAATGTATACTGTAGATACTGTAGTTTTAATAAACACTTTCATGCTTGTGATGGCTCGCCAACCAGCACACAGTCGAGGGCTGTTGGTTCCTTGTAGTGACAACGTGTGGCCAACAGGCTTGGTGGAGCCTCAGTTCTTCCGTGCTCATTCACAGCAGGGTGATCGCCAGCTGTGTCCACTACACTGACTGGGCACAGCACGCCGTGGTCACTGCGCCTTGGCTGGGCATAGCATGACACAGCTTCGGCCTCTATGGTGGGTGATGCAGTAACATCTCTGGTGATATAGGAGGATCTTTGGTGCTCTTTGGAGGATAACTTTGTGGAAAGGCTGTTATTTTTGTTGTTGTACCAGATGGGTTGGGTTTACCGAACGATGACGGATGAAACAATGTCAAGTTTGACATAGAGACATACTTTTTGCCTTAGTTTCCTGGGTGTCACAGTTGTGTTTGATTAATTCAACTAGTCATCATAATGGATGGGTCACACCAGCAGTTTGAAAAAAAACAGCCAAATATCAGACCAAATATCACTTATCCGTCAGAGCTTTCACATCGAGTTTAACCTTGGCGCAAAAATGTGCGCTGCTGACCAACTACAAACTATCTTGCCACTGCTAATGTTTAAGGGGAGGGAGAACCGGAGTCACATTAGCTTTGTTGCACCATGAAATAAATTCTATACAGCTCTGCTCTGCCAGGGTAGTCAGTCATGAGGCTGATGGCACAAATATCTTGAACAAACTGTTTAAACATATTTTCCATTGCCAAAATCGAGTTAGCTTGGCGAGCCAGCTCAAACAGTAGCTTGCCAACTACCCCCCCGCTGTCTATGTCACCGAACTTCCAGTGCCACCCGTTTTGTGGTGACATACTAATGAGTTCTGCTGTGCTACCCGGCACCTGAAATCAAGAATATTTAGTGCAAACATTTTCTCAACACAGGTCTGACTAGAGAGGGACTAAATTGAAGAAAGAAAAAAAAAATCTCACGTGAGCACGCCTGAACACCATTACAGGCTCATGTTTGGGAAAAAACAAAAATTAAATTAAAAAACAAAAAACCCTGTGATTTTTGGCAGGTGAATAAAACTAGACTTTGGACGCTTTTCATGGGGAAAAACAGCAGTGTACTGTAGGGAATAATTGATGGAAAGTATGAGAGAAGTTTAGCACAAAAGCCCAAAGACAGTCCAGGTGGAAAGAAGGAATGGGGCAGAAGTGAAGAGAGAGAATATTTGTCTCACAAAAGTTCTACAAAGCTTCAGTGACCTCCTGCTCCACAGGCTATCCCATCTTCAGAGGAAGAAAGAAAAGGAATCATACAGTCAGAGAGTGAGGGAAAGAGAGCGACTTCCTCTACTCGATACTGCACCACGTCCAAGAAACCCTTTTGTTCCCCATTTCCTCCCTCCTACTCCATCTTGGATGTAAAATGGAGCAGAATCAGGACCCCCCCCCCCCTCTTCTTTTTACTGTGCGCCCCCCCCACCACGCCCACACAAAGCCACGCTGTGTCCAGAGCTCAAAACGCCAGTGTTGTGTCTAACCTGGTGCTTACTCCCATCAACGCGCACAAACAAGGACTTCACCCCCCTACTGCCGACCATCTGGGCCCCCCCCCCCCATCACCCCTCTTGCCCAACTGACTGAAAAATCCCTTTACCACCCCCCACCTCAAGACTCTGCAGACCCTGCCTCTTTAGATGCTCAGTGTCATCAAACTGTGACCAATGACGGTGATCAACCGCTCATCACAGAGAGCAAAGAGGGACTTAAGGGGAACAAGCTGTTGCTCTTATCTACCCTTTCCTGTTTGGTATGCCTAGTGAGTGTGTGTGTGCTTCCTTCAAGGTCAGCAGTAAGTGTATCTCTCCTCTACACCAGACCTTTGGCTTTCTTTTCTATGACTCCTAATCTCCAAATGTGGATGGTATGTGAACTTTCCTCCCCCCGTCTTCCATCTCCATCCACTTAAGTCTGTGGTTTTTCTTCACATGCAAGTTCTGAGCACACACACATTGTATTAATATGCATTAGGACCTGGATGGCTTACCGCCTCAGCTAAACTATTTCCTGGGGGAAGCCCTGTGCCAGCAGACAAGCCTAATGCTGCTGGATGGAGGAATACGATATCGATATGAATTTGGTGCACAAGCGTTGGCGACGATGGCTGGGTGGGTGTATCTGAATCACCTAGATGAAGTGATTGGTTGCACCTTCTCTTGCCTTGCAGGCTCCATTCAACGACCAGAAGGCACACGGCATTCAAACTGTGTGGATCAGCAGGCTGCCTCGTGCACCCCACATTCCCTATCAATTTACAGACACGGATAAACACCACACACACACACACACACACACACACAGCTTCAGGCCCTAAAGGATTCTCAGCCTCAGGTAAAGACAGACCCTATTTTCTGCCTGTTATGGCATAGGTCCTCCTCCGTGTGTGTGTGTGTGTGTGTGTGTGTGTGTCCATTCTGTGGGACTCAGCAGCACAACAGGATGTATAGCTACGGCCGTCAGAGCTGAGGAAAATTGCATGATTTGGGCCCACAGGACCCATCAGTATGGAAACCAATCCAACGGAACCATTTTGATACGGCTGCAGGTCTGCAGAAACCATCATCCCCCTTTGTGGCAGAGCTCTGTCATGCATAGGCACCGCTCTCCATGTGTGGTCTAGTGTGATCCTAAAATAAGCTTTTCCAGTGACTTTTCTGGGAGGTATGAAATTACTGTCCACAATATAAAATGGACAGGAGTGCAGTCTTGCAGTCTCTGGCCCGTTAATATTTTCGCTGTTTGACGAAAAACACTGCATGCCGAAACGTTGCCTCACTGTGCCCACCAGCACGGCAGCAGCTGAAAGTGCTGCCCGACTTGAATCTCTCACCTGCTCCGCGTGGAGGTGGCCGTACTTCTATGAGGAGTGTGCGGAGACAAGGGCACAAGACGAAGAGTTTCAGATCCCACGCAGAGACAAGTGACAGGGAAAGAGTGCGGCAAAAGAGATGTGCATGGGCGAGAGCGGAGCGCGGGTACGGCGAGGGGGTAAATAAGGTCAGACGTGCCGTTGCCAGGACAACAACCAATCCGGAGCTGGGATTGGAGACAAGCCAATGCCCCACCCATACATCCTTTGCTCCATTCGTCTACTTTCCTGCGTCCCTCCGTCGGACAGCCTAAACCTCAAAGTAATGAGTGCTCTCCATGTTTCTGCAGTCTAAATGGAGCTGCAGCGTAAATACAGGGCTGATTTGTACAGGTGCCAGACTCGGATACATAAACCTGAATATAGCTACAGTACCTCACCGCTCAGAGACAGGGCAGATGGAGGGGGGGACGAAGACAGGGTGACAGATGTGATGGGTGGACACAAAAAGCCATGATTCAAACTATTTATGAAATCTATCAAAGTGTATTGCTACAAAGTGGCAGCCAGGCTGATCCACCGTGTCATTCATCTCATGTTTATGTACTAATTTTGCTGTTTGGGGCCCTTCAGCTCTGCACACAGTGCCAAGGCAGATAAGTCAAGCTAAACAGAGGGTGTAGACAAATTAACTTAACTTTGAAGTAAATAACACTTACACAGGGGTTGGTCATATTCGTGCTAATGGGTGGTGTATGGCCCAAAGGGAACCAGGCAATCTTTAAAATATCATATTAAAATACACTGTAATAAGAAACCGTGACAAAAGGTATTTGTCATCTGGCTTTATTTAAAGTTTAAAGCTGAGACAACAATTAGTTAAATCATTTATTTATTTATTTTTTTTTTTAATTGTCCCCCACCCAAATAAAACTGCCATAAATTCTTGGGTTACAGCTTTAGATACAGATTTATCTTCGTTTCATCATCGTACAGCAAATAAAGGATTTAGGCTGTTATTCAGATAAAGCAAGCAGACGTCACCTTGGGCTCTGGGAAATGCTTCACTACTTTCAGTACATTTTACACACCAAACAAACAATTAATCATGGGGGTCGCAGTTTTTAACACCACCACCTTACACCTTATGTGTTCTTGATTTCTTTAAAAAAAAAGTTATTTTATGCTTCTACTACTTTTTTTTTTTTACAGAGTGTCGTTGTCGTAGCAGTATACGCTCTGCACACTCATCTATTATATTAACTATACTTAACTACACTTATCTGTGTCTAAGGTCTTTCAGCAAGACCCACCTGTGTAAGTGGGTTAAGGAGGACATGCCAGCAACACTTACTTAGATACACTCTTCACAATAATGAAAAGGGCGCTCGCAAAGCAAATGCACAGCCAATAAATCAGACTTGGCTTTGAGAATCCATCATTTACTAAGTGGGTCACACTTCTGATGCCGTAGACACTCTCTTTCCCCTTCTCGTACTCTGTTTTTGTCTCTCGCTCGGTGATGAGAAGGTCAATGCTGGATAGGGATCATAGAGTATTCATCCCAGGTGTGCATTTCCGCTCGGTTTCCGATTATTTGGTGGCTGTTAGAGGAGGAATGTTCTTCAGTCAGTCAGTCACACACACCTACAGAGTCAAGACGTGTCAGGGAAACCTGCCCTAATACAGCCAACAGGCCTGAATTATTTAAACAGATGGGAGGAGAGGAAAGGAGACGATGGAGCGAAAAAGATTGGAGAGGCACAGGAGTTAAGGAGTAAATAGAGTAAGCTGGCCCCTTTCAGTCCGTCTGACTCCTGGTGAACTTCTATAAAAACTTCTATACCCCGTTTCAGTCCCATCTACTTTCCTTCACCCCTATCTTCAGAAGGTCTTATTTCCTTCCCCTGTCGGTGTGCCTGCACCTTCTCGTTCTCTCTTCCCTCCACTACTTCATCCACTGCCGCTTCAGCCACTTCGACCCCCCCCACCCTCTCCTCTGTCTTTCTCTCTGTTTATCTAAGCACTTTCACGGTCACTGCTTTGGAATCCCGGGAGACTAAACTGGCCCCTTCCCTCACCCTCCTTCACAGGCGATCCATGCTTCTCTCTCCCTCGCCATCTTTCTCCGTCACAACGATCATATCGCTCTGTGCATCGGGGGTATGGAAGGTCCCCCTTATTCCCCCTCAAGGCAGCCAGCTTTGTCCTGTTCTAGTCACGCAAAGCCACCCACCCGCAAAGCCCTCACACGCATGAACACCAGAGGTAAGATGTTTTATACCAATCCACCAAAAAGAGACTAGAAATAAGATGATTGAAAATGTTTAACAAAAGGCTGTCTATTTGGCTCAAGGCTACTGTTATTGTTGTTATGTCTACTGTACGTTAGGCTATCCATTGCTTTACAGTGTGTGAAATAAAATTCATGCTTTCAACACTTGCTGATATAGCTGGATACCATTTTCTGCCTCAAGGCCAGATCCCCCCCGAGTTTCTTAGAAAGGCCAGTTGAGTTCCACAACACTGATTAAGGGTTTAAACACAATAAGAGGGAAGGGGAGGGGGGGTTTAGGAACATGGAGGAAGGAAGTGGTGAGGGTCACGAGGAGACGTGCAGACGGCAGGCTCACACAGTGCTAACAACAGCCTGACACTGGACTGGGATTAATTGATTAATTTGGGATTAAAGATGACTGATCGCTACTTTAAGTAATGACCCAAAATTACAAGATTAACACGCATGAGGTGCAGTGTCGGGGGAGCGTGGGTGCCATTGAGTGTGGGTGAGATGAAGTGTGTAGATCAGCTGCAAAGTAAGCAAGTGCCACCACTTGTTTAGCTAATCAGTATCTACCTTTGCCCAGAAGAAGTTTCCCTTCTGAAAGGAAAGCTATCAGAGAATCTCCTTAAATGCAAAAAAAATAAAAATAAAAATAAATGTAGCGCGTGAGGGATTTTCTGACATTCTTGACTAGGCATTTGTCACTGGGTGTATTTTTAGGAGAACACACAGATTCATTCCACAGTGATAAACACGGAGCGTCTGCTCCAGTGTTTTGAGAAGCGCGCTGCGTATAAGAACTCCATTTCCAGCTGAATAGGAGAGCAATGAGATTCATGAGTTCTCCTGCTACAAGGCCAGAGCTATGGAGATTTGGGACAAGGCTATTTCCCCTCTTCCATTCAGCACAAAAATACCACCGCTACTCTGGATGCTCTCAGACTGTGAATTGCAACCATCTGATCATTTCTGATGAATATAACAAAAACATTTTAGCCCATGAGAGCAATTGATTAAAAAAATTACAGTATACATAAAATATATGAAAAATTAAATGACAAAGACACAATTTAATCAACTTAACCTCAAGGAAAGGTTTACAGTTTGTACAGTATGTCCAGTATTTAACTCCGTACTCTGCATACCAACATGTCAGCAGTCTGCCAGTGTAGTAGATGGTCCAAGCTACTATAGCATTCTACAAAAGTAACAACATATGCACCCTACTGCGATAAAAGTGGATACATATAGTACAGATACTCATCTAGTCATCTACAACTGCAGGTTGATCAAAGAACTAAATCAGCTGGGAAAAGAAAACAAAGTCCACATTCCTTCAAACTCACAAATAAAAGATTTGATTGGAACAAAATGTTGAGAAATGAGGACGAAGGGCAAAAAAAAAAAAAAAAAAAAAAAAAAAAGAAAAAGGAAGCAGAGAGAGAAAAAAGTACCAGGAGACAGGGATCAAGCTACGCATTACTGCACACCCAAAAATCATGTGGTACTGGTTATTGCTACAAAAATAACATCCAAATATGCAGGCTGGCACACACACACACACACACCAAACCATATCTCATCAGCTTACCGTAAACCTCAAAACTCTGAGCGCAGGCATGCTTGAATACGCACGATACCACATTCCATTCATATTTTGTCCTTTTTTTACTCAGGTAAAGATACTCTACTGTAATTTATATTACTGTAACGTGCATAGCCATACGCCGTATCAAAACACACAAGCGCACGCACACACACCGAAAATAGTGTCAGTTCTAAATGGGGTGCGATTCCTATTGGGGCTCTCCCCAGAGTCACTATTGGTAGTGTGTGTGTGTGTGTCTGTGCCACACCTGTATACGAGCCTGAGTCACGCTCTGTGTTTTTGTGTGTACCCCCGTTTGTGTGTTGGTATAGAGGGAGGGGCAGAGGATTGGGGGGGAATTTGCGCCTCATGCCTGGTTGTGACAGTGATAGTAATACCTGCTGACATCCTTTCCTCCCTCTCTCCTTTTCTCCCTCTCACCTCATCCCTCCATCCCTGGGGGCCTTCCCGAGCCGTTTTGGGAGTCGAAATCTGTAGACTCTTTCCTTACCATCCTCTCCTCAACGCATTCTCCTCCCCTCGCTCCCTCCACTGCAGGTCTAATGTTTTTACAATCTCTGGGGACTGATGAGAAAAGGGAAGCAGAGAAGGAGTGTGTGTATTCATATGTGGTGTGTGTGTGTGTGTGTGTAATTCACATCTTTGGGGGCTGGAAAGTAGGCTGTGCTGCCATGCTTCTGGGAGGCAATGCCAAATAATATTAGTTTTTGTTCCACCATGGAAAAGTCCCCCAAAAGTCATACGTTAGATTCAAAACATCTACGCATTCGTCATGTGATCCATTCTCCTCTGGAAATCACAAAGCACAGGATGAAAGGTATTTTTTCCCCCAGACACTGGGAGTATTGCTGACAAAAAGTGTGCTTTTTTTTTTTTTTTTTAACAACTATGGGGAGGTGGTAATTGTGACAAGCACAATCAGTTATAAAAAAAATAAATAAATAAATAAAAAAGGTGCCATACACAAGAGTATACACCCCCTAAACACACACACAGACACACACCCCCTTCGAGTATTTTTATCCAAGTGTTTCTTTGTTGTGTCTAGATAAAGTGTGGAGGAGCTGTGCTTTCTAGCAGGTTTATTAGTCCTTAAAGACGGCCGCTCCCCTCTCTACTCTACGACTTCTGAATACACACATCTCACTCAAGACATGCTTTGCTGCAGCAGATGCATGACATAGCAACCCTATGTGCTAATCCACAATGCGAGTGGATTTTTAATGACCAGCAGGAAACATAATTAGCAAATGCTAATCAATAAATAAAGACTGACGAGCTTGCAGTGTGTTCTCTGCTTTTGACTATTTAGTGATTTTTCCATTTCCTCCATTGAGTGCAGACCTACAACAGAATTTTGTATGATTTCACTTAAAAGCAGTACTTTTTAATCCTTCATTATGCCTTTTCATGACAAAAGGCCACCTCGCTATAATAAAAAAGGTACGTCAGGCAGACTTTCAATACAAGAACTTAAAAAAACCAAAACAAAATAACCCAACTTAAAAATACTTCTCTATAGTTTGTAGACCGTTTGTGACTATAACAATTAAAGAGAAAAGGTAAATCTACTGTCAGATATGCATATTCATAAAAGTATCGCACTCAAATGGACACTTTCTTTGGAACCGTGTCCCCAAATTCCTGGCTTGTAACCTACAAATCTGACTGGCTACATAACTACTGCACAGAAGATGTGCCATCAAGGCACAAATATAAAACAAGAAAAAAAAAAATAATACAACTAGAAGTCAACAAGGGATGGATTTGTGCAGAACATTCACAAGAGTGCCTTCCTGACTGCAAACAACTGGACTCATGTAGTGACCAAAACAAAAAAGAAAGTCATCACACACTGGGAGACTCCTTATCAATATTCCTCACAAGTTCATATAAAAATATGTAAACAAACGTGTTTCTTCACAGGCGTAATCAGAAATAAACAGTCACATCCAAAAGCACAGAATATGCTCAAGTTATCGGAGATAAAAAGGAAAATTGCAAGAACGACTGTACTGGCCAACATCATCCATCTATGACAACACGTAGCCAATAGAAACAACTTTTGGAGCAACTGTCCATAGGCATCTTTGAAGACTTGAGGTAAGGAGGCAAACATGTGTCAGTGTCCTCCTGGCAGCGAGGACCTTGTATGGTACAATAATCCAGGTTTCTGCTACAGCCTTTTGCTCTGCCTGGGTCAATACTAATTCAATTTCTGTCTCAGGGAATTCCCAGGTTGCCTCTTGGCAGGATTTCTGAGCTGAGTGGAAGAGCATTGTGCGAGGTTATACAGTATGTACTTGAGAGTGTGTGTCTGCCTGTTTCTGTCTGTGCGTGTGTGTGTGAGAGAGACAAATTGCTAAAACAAAGAAATTGGCTAAACAACAAGCATATTGTGTTATTTTGGTTGATAGAGTTTCCCACATTTGGAGTTTACATATTCTCACGCTACTATTTAATTGCTGTTTTGTATGTCAAAGAAATGCACAGTTGGCCTGACACCTACAACAATGCCAGCTCATTGTGTGCCCTGAATGAATGGATGCGCTCCCGCTCAGCGCTCACCAACAGCCCTTAACCACCCTAACCACCCTCTTCACACGCACACGGCATGGCAGCCATTTTGTGCCAAAGCCAGGCCGTGCTGTGCCAACCGAGCCGCAGACAACACTGGACCTCATTTCCACAGCTGTTCTATCCCACTTCATACAGTGCAACTTATTACAGCTTAATGCATCCTAATATTGATGCAGGTGTGTACACAGAGAAACAGGGCAGCATGGGGAGGGAAATTGGGAGAGAGATGGGTCCATATGCAGTCTGGCGATAATGCGAGAAGCCGGCGATAATATCTGGGTGTTAAATTGGTATCGATTGACTAAATATCCTGACCAGGAGGAGAGAGCGGTCGTCCTTTCATGCTTGTACACCACGTCTGCTCCCACAGCTCCAAGCTGCACTGTGACTATCTGATCCATTTTAATACAGACGTCCTCACCGCTAGGCCTCTGCCCAACCTCATTTTCAACACAGTGTGCACGAGTCTTCCCGTGTGTGTGTGTGTGTGTGTGTGTGTGTGTCTCCGCTTTCAAATCAACAGCAAAGATTATTTTAATATATATATAACGTTTATGTTGGTTTCATTCTTAGGTATAATGTAACACTAAACCATAAAACGGAGGATTGCTGATTGCACACAAATATACACATAAAAAAATAATAATAATAAAAAGAAGAAGAGGCCGTGTCAGTAGGTTCACTTTAGATACTGCACAAAATGAGGCCACGTGACACTTTAGAGCAAAAAGGTGTGGTTGCACAATGCTCTATCTGCACGCCCCACCTTTAAAAAACCCAAGCATCTAAAAAGGCAATAACATGCCATTTCCCCTCCAACACTTTAGTTCACACCAAAATCAACTAATGAGTGGAAACAAAACAATGACCCATTTAGATGAGAGGGCCAGCACAGCGGTTGGTCAATGTTCCCAAAGCACACGCCGCTGTATGGAGTCAAGGACTTTTCCCGTCAACGCCACTCTCACTACTTGCCGTGAGCGGAAGAGAAGTCACAAAAACCTAGGAAAAAACATGACTCATGTGCGAGATCACACATGAATCTAAACTCTGGAGTGTTTTAATAGGGCTGGGTATCCTGGTGCATTTCTGGGTTTTGTTTTTCCAGAACTGGAATTTATTTTTCACACTCCATGAGAGTTCCCTTTTTACGCAAACCAGCAGGTCAGCTCCAAAAACGCACACACACACACCTCAACTAACAACAATGACACCAAATGTCAATTCGAAGGCGTACAAATCCCTAAAATCACTGCCTCGCATTGTTTTTTCCGACAGAGACGAAGAAGCTCAAGTGTACACACAGTTAACGCATCCACGGTTTACCTCCAGATAAAACAGTCAACACCACAAACAAGAGCGCTTCCAGAAGACAGATAAGGTACACAATTGCACTCAGAAACACCACAGACCACTTGCACCGCAGCGAGGGAGACAATGGGCATTGACAAGAGAGAGAGAGCCATTGATACAGCTGTATGACAGATGAGAAGAGAGAGAGACAGAGATGAAGGGGGGGGGTGAGGGGGGGATTGCTTTGTTAGCAGGACAGGGAATAAAGTGGTAATTACCTCACTGTGGGTTTGTTGATTATAGTTCAGCCAGGTTCTCCATGTTAATCATTTACCAGGGGAAGACAGATTAGTACAGAGGCAGACACAGAGAGCAGAGATAGCAGGCAGTGCGAGAAATACACCCATTTGCATGCACACTCAAAAAAACAGAGGAGGAACAGGCACAGACAGACGGGCTGGTGAAGAAATAATAAAAAATAAATTAAAAAAGAGATCATTCAAGGAGTGCAATCATCTCCCCTGACAAGACACAATTACAAAACACTGTCTGCTTTCACTTTACTGTATACAGCATGTGTGTGTGTGTGTGTGAAGGTATGGCATGCAGAATGTGATTTACTTTGGTATTTAAACTAGATCATTCACGAGTGCACACACAGAGGGAAATGATGCATAAACAGAGAAGAGATTACACGGAAGACTTATGAGTGCAGCTTTCAATAAAGATACAGAAAACCAATACAAATATTCATCTCCTCGCGCACCGTTTAAACATGCTTCACGGGCTTGGAGCTCGCCCTAAGCCTTTGTCACAAGAGGGGAGAGAGATACAGGCAGGAACGGGAGGTGGGGGGTCACAGGGGTCTGAACTGGTGTTGTTTTAAATGCTTTCAACGGTCTGTGTCCAAAGAAGAGTCAGTTCCAGTGTGAGCAAGAGAGGATGCAGGTAAGAGAAATTGGTTATAATATTCCTATTGTGCAGTGTATCTCTCTGTAAAAATTGTAAAACACCTCTCTAATTACCAGTTAGCTAATCCACCGTTTGGCAGGAAAGAAAAGACGAGAGGACACAGGAAACGAGAGAGTGAAAGGTTTGCGCTGTGATCCGGGGGAACTGTTGCAACAAGTTTGCCTCCTGGCATGTCGCGCAAGAGGGAAAGCAATAGGAGAGGTGTGAGCCAAGAACAAGGGTAAGTCAGAGGACAAGGAAATGGAGTAGCTTATTTAAGGTTCAGGTTCGGGTGACATTTATCCTTGTTACAGGTGTATGAGCAGCCCTGATATAGATGGCAAAAGGCCTCTTTCAAGCCATCTCTTGGAAAGAAAGAAAGAAAAAAAAAAGGTAATGCAATCCTTAAAGTTCTGGCGCTCCGAGTAAACTTTCTGACAGACCCCGAGTGAATTTATGAGGATGAATGTAGCACAAGAAGCAGACACTGTTGTATCAGCAAATAGGCTGGTCAACTTATTTGGTCCAACAGGTTTAAAAGCACACAGGGAGCAAAAGAGGGGGCTTAATATACCAATAAACTAGTCTGAGCTTGCTACTCAGGGGTGAGCTGAGGTATACTGTCAGCACGCGTGTACACACACACACTAAGAGCACTCTGGTTATAATATAATATTTTACTAACCTTTAACTGCTCCAGGAAGTAAGAAATAATTTCTCCTCTAAGAAGGAACTATCGCTCTGAGAGAAACAATGTAATAAAATCGAGAACGATCGTAAACTCTGTTCATAAAATCATAAAAGAGGGCAATCGAACTGCTTGAGCCCCGCAATGAAAGAGGCCAGGGTATCTGATTCCACGCTGACCCCGCAGTCAGTCTCTCTCTTCCATTTCAGAGCTCCATTTTTCAATCTGGAGGGTGGTAAATGTGTGCCAGCGAAAGCGATTCACCGAGCCTTTCTTACAGCCATATTAGTCAGCGAAGAACAGAGCAACAAGGCCCTTCAGTCTCCACTTCACTGCCCCCGCTTCATTAAAACCATAAATCTAGATGTCGAGGGAAAGGTGATGGCCAGAGAATGTCTTCTGTCATGCGTATTAAGAGGGGACCGTTTCCCACCAACTACAGTTATGTTATACAAGTTGAGCCTTTAATGTAATGTCTGTAATGGCAGCTAGCTCCCCTTTTTTGGCGTTTTTTTCCAGTGTCAGAAATGGGAATAAACTGGCAGCTCAGTCATTTACAAAGAAGGTTGAACTAATGGAAATTAGCACAAAGGCCGAAATCGACAACACTCTGCCAATACGTTGCAATAAATTCAAGATTTGATATTTAAGACCGCATCATTTCTTGTGGACACAATATTTAGGCATTAGCTTGTAATGTTGTGGCGTTAGCGCGGATTTCCAGTCGTGTCTCTGACAGCCCGATAAATGTCAGTACGTAACCAGGTGAAATTCCTCTTTTAAATTCAAACAGTCGCCCAGTATTGTTCTCCACAAACTCCTGTGGGAAATATCTGGCTCTTTAGCTGCACGATGCTCCACCAGTCGCTAACTTTGTCCCGCTGCGGTTTGGAGATGACGAGGTAGCTTACACCGGCTCCATCAGTGCTGTATTGCTATAAACAAGGCTGATGAACACTGTGAAACTGGATCAAAAACAGAAAAACTGCTGGCTGTTGAACCAAAACTATTAGCTGAAAGGTGCTAAAATGCTCCGCAGAGCTGAGGGGGAACTGCAGTCAGACAACCGGTCTCTGTGGGTTTGTACTTACGAGCGACTCCTTTCACATTACATACACTCCTCTGATCCACTGTTACTGTAAAAAATATTGTTTCAAAATGAAATGAGCGCAGAGCTTTTTACAACATTCAACAAGAAAAATAACTTCATTTAAAACTATTACAACAGGGCGGACAAGCAGACACAGAGCCAAACGTGGTTCTTTTGAGAGTATTCTGTACCATTAGCATCGAGTGGAGTCCAAGCCAACAAAAGCACCGCTCTCCTGTCCCTGTGCTCCTTCTCCCCCTCGCCAGGCTGCATTTACAGGCCTCAGGACAACCTGGCTGGCTGGCTGGCAGCTAATAGGAAATATGGCATGGGAAAATGACTGAAGCTCAACTAATCACACCGCCAATATCCATCACTGGGCAGGAGGGAGTCGTGAGAGATAAAGTGGGCGAAGGAGGAGGGGGGGGGGGGGGACAAGGAGAGTGGGATGTAACAAGGGAGGTAATGAAGAGAGAGAGGAGAGGGGAGAGAGGAGGAATGAAAGTTAGTCCTAGTGGTAAACCCAGGGGATTCTGGACCGGGTGCAGCATCACGGCTCTGCTGATAGCTTTGTGATTGGGTGGTGTTGCTGATGAGAGTGATTCTCCGCCACAGTGGGTTACCCGCCGCCGGGATGCTGATGGCATTGTGATTGTGTGGCGCCGCAGCCGGCTGTGTGGCCCTGCCACAGACTGTGACCATTCATCCCTGAATCTCTGGGGAACAAGAAGGTGCTTCCTAATCCTCACAGTGTTCCTCCCCACCACATTTCTGTTGGATCCCAATTACAGGACTGGGCTTTACCCGCCTGGACACACTGAATGTAACCTCGGTTGACTCCAGTACCGGATGAGTCCTGCAGACCTGACAAAAGGAGCCCTTGGGGAAATTATCATTCCCAGGAGTCATATTTCTGTCACATTTTGTGCACCCACAAATGTAAAATACCAGACAAAACTGTGTCTGACAAAAGTGGTCTCTGTGGCTGTTAAGCAAAGAGGTCACTCATCTGAAAGAGTGCTGGGGGAATCAGGCCTTAAGGGGAGCGAGAGTCTCCATATAAGCGGGCGCGAGAATGGCAGATGGGTTATTTTGGGCAGCAGCCCTCCTGGCCCTGCACGTCTTCCACCTCAACCTCTCAATTAGCTAGACTGGAACACCTGGATCAGCAGGTGAGCCCGACTCTGCCGTCCTAATGGCCACAATCAACCCATTACACACACCTCCACATTACCCAGCTACATATTCGCCTGGGCACAGCAGCACTTTAGCCTTTAATATACACCTGTGTCCTCAGAACGCCAGCTATGACACTATTCCAAACACTTAAGAAGAAAACCCCTTACTTCTGGCATTCTAAAAGTAGCATAATAACTGACTCCAAAGCAGGTGAAGGCCAGGGTTGGAGTGCAGTCGTGATGATCAAGATAACTAGCTGCAGGAGGAAGGCCAGATCAGGCCACAGGCCAGATCAGGCCTCCTAATTTAACTAAAAGACCTGTCTTGATAGATTCTGGGCTGGTCAGTAACCCAAAAGAGCAGCTTGTAGGTGATCAGAGCTGTTCTGCGCCCCTCTTCAATTAAAGAGGCCTCCAAGGACGAGATGTGCCGCATAGCAGAGATTCTTTAAACCAACTCTGACTCATTTAGTAGGAATCACTGTGGTCGTTGTGCAACAACAGCAGGTTCAGACCAGCTGTTCTGTGTTCTGTGCGAAGTAGGTTGGAATGAATCACTTTGTTGTTGTTGTTGTTTCTTTATTAACACCGAACCTTAATTTTCGAGCGCAGAGGAAACCAACCTCGTCTCGTCACAGCGTCCTTCTCACCTTGTGTTCGTAGAATTCCAATACACGACGTGCCTCTTGGTCACGGCGGCTGAGATGATGTTGAAGAGGAAAACCGTGGCTTTCCAAGCAGGCGGGGTCCGCGTCAGGGAGCCCATCCCGGGCAGGTGAGCAACGTTCTTCCAGCAGCTCACGGACAGACTCGCACCTCTACGTCACCTGCGGCTTCGCATGACGCGTGAAGGTGAAGTGAAGCTTTTAAAAGAAAAAGGGGAAAAAGAAAAAAAAGCAACGTTAAATCACAGGCTGCAGGGTGGAAGGTGTTAACGTCCACAGTGGCGGGTTCTTGGGAGTTTGTCCATCGTCCGTGGGACGGTGTTGGACTGAGGTATCGTTGCTAAAAAAGGAAGTAATAGACAAAAAGGTGAGTTTCGGGTGTAATTTGGTCAGGATATCAGCAGGAACTGCCAGCTGGTTTGGCAGCAACAGGCTGCGGAGCGCTGTGTGGGCGGGTCCGCTGAGAGGAGGGCGGTGCCGGCGGAACTTTGGGCCAATCAGCCGACAAGGGTGTGGTGATGTCGGAGTCTGTAGCGTAACGTTAAATCCTTGTGAGGTGCGCCGACTGGTGTGTGGAGACAGTCCGCCACTGCTGCAGGGTGGCAGCGTTACTCAGGCCTGTTCTATGCTTTTACTAAATATACTTATTGAAACCTGTGTCATTCAGCACATAAATGGTCCTGTCAGACCTGGAGCAGGTCCACTGCAGCTGCCTGGGGTTTGCTCATAGGTCCCCCAGCAGTGAGGCAGCTCTGAGCAGCTGGTTCACAGGATTCAACAAGCACACCTCCTGCTTCCTTCCCTCCTACACTGCCTTCCTGCCTTCCAACGTATAGTTACTGTAGAGCCTCCAAGTAGGGCAACGTTATCTGGTAAAGTGGTGCGTTCGGGTACCCAACACACAAGATAATGAAACAGCAGGGAGCCACACTGGCCCTTTAGCAGTCGTCCGCAAGATCCACGTTTAGTTTTGCTACACACGGCTATATGAGGTGTGTGTGTGTGTGTTGATAAGTATTAATTCTCTGGTTGTTGTCAGCGCCCCAGGGGAGTGTGTAGTGACAGTAATCACTATGCCTCCACGGGTGAAAGCCACTGGTGGTCCTCTCTAATTATCTGATTCTTTCTCTCTGTGTATGAGTGTGTGTGAGTGAGAGAGAGAGAGATTACTAACCCTGTTATTGTTTTAGCTCTATCACTCACCCAGACAAAGTTACACTGATGGCGTGTTATTAGCTGCTGCAACTGCACGATTGGCTATTTCCTTTCTGCAGGAGGGGGGGGGGGGGGGGGGGGGGGGGGGGG
>JAVQJF010096430.1:0-15819 GCA_036023855.1 Gadopsis marmoratus | reverse complement strand
CCCCCCCCCCCCCCCCCGCCTCCAACCTGGGCAGTTGTTCTTACCTCTGCAGAGGTTCTGCTCATCTGCAGTGAATCCGGCTGTGCAGCGGATGGTCCGGCTGGACTGAGAGGTCCCGTGGCCGCCTGAGAACACCTGTGGGATATGAGGCTGGCTTGGTTGGACAGCAGGGACAATGTTCCGCTGTGGCACCTGCTCACCCTCCTTACTGATATAGATGACGGCGCTCTTGGGGAGGCAGAGGTATCCACCAAAGTGGTTGATACACTGCATCCCTCCTTTGCAGGCATCATCTAACAAGGCACACTCGTCGATGTCTGACACAGGGGAAACAGTAGGACAGAAAGACGGGGAGGAAAAGACAGTAGATATGACATTTTCTATACTGGAATTATTTTAATTGGTTAAAATAACAAGCTTGGGTGAAAATAAAGACAGAATTAAACCAAAAGCTGCACAAATGTGCAATAACCAAAGATGAACATTTAAGGTATTTTGTCGTTTCTCACCTCGGCACTGCTCTCGGACTCTGTCATACTCATACCCTTCTGTGCACTGTGAAGGACAGACAACGATGACCATGAGACGGAACCCATTTTTGACTCCTTTCACATCACAACATACAGTCAATAAAAACAGCATCTCCATCGGCGAACGACGGCAGACGGCATCTGGAGCAGGTTGTGTTACACTTACACAGACAAAAAAAACCAAACAAAAACACTAGCTGCTAACAAAAAGAAAAAAGAAAGACACCTATCTCCCTTACTGTGTAGGAGATGGGCTCCTCGGCCTCCTGGGAGAGGACGTGCGTGAAAACCGCACAGAGGCACACGCAGATCCCCAGCATGTCGACCCGGCGTCGGAGCAGCACTGTAACGAGATGCAGAGAGGAACCAACTGGACGGAGCGTGCAGGATCATTTTTCGCCCGACAAGCCTGCACGCTTTAATACCCGTTATTACATCACTGGTGGCATTGCTCAACGAGTCCCAGCGTCTCCCGCTGCTGGCGCGATGTTTGCGTTGGCGCGGCTCCAGCTGCACCCGCGACTCCGACCGAGTGCAGTGTTTTCCTGCTGCTTTTCGCCAAAAGGATTATAGCGCGTAATGCGCGTAAAGATCGTGCGTAAACATGCCCTTGTGTGTGTGTCTGGGTGGGGGGGGGGGGTGACCGAGTTGATTAAAATTCTGTATCTGTGCAAAACATGTTGTCCGGTCGCATATCGCGTCTAGATTGTGCCAAGACACTGACACTCGTTACCGGACAAAGTCCCTGTAACAGGCGAAGCGCACCATAAACATGTGCTACTGCGGATTTCCTCTCACGCGTTTCAACATTCACGCCTCACGTCTGTCTCTGGTGTGTTGCTTTCACTGCGATCCGAGCGGAGCGCTGTGAGCAGTGGCTCTGTACCTGTAACTACCTGCGGGTCTCCTGCTGGCGTGAGCTGAACAAACCGTCCGCCGGTGGATGTTTTGGCTGCAGGTCCGAGGCAAGTCTTCGCCCTGCAGACGGTGCAGTGGATGTTGGGAGGTTGTCGTGGGTGCGGGCAGCACTTGTGATGAACATGCGGCTCGTACAGTTTGACATGCTGGGGGCGGCGTACCGGGCAGGTTTGTCTCTCACCGGGGAGCCTCGAACGACCATCAGGCTGCAGTGGCTCCCTCTATAGACTGATGACTGATCATCAGAAGAAAACTAAGATCAGAAATAATCTATTATTGCTCCTTACGCACGTCAAAACTATATTTCCATCAGTCTCAGAAACCAGAGAATACTGCAGTGTCTGCTATGGGTTAGAATTTATTGATGTAATAACACACATTATAGATTATTCAGTTAAGCTTCAATAAAAATCTGCGTCCTTATTGTACCAGTGTTCTTTTAACACTCCCATAGGGAGTTTGGAGCTATATTCTCCTCTTTTATTTGGTATGATTTCAATAGTTTTCTCTGGGGAAATTATTTTTTAAAGGCTCGCACCATTTCTGTATGTTATTTTAAGAGTGAGCCTCCATAAACGTTGGAGTTGAAACACACAGACTCTGAATGCGTGTATGCACGATGTGTGTGCAGCAGGTGGTAAAATCAAATCATGTGTTGAATACCTCTGTCAGCAACCACTATTAGCCTCTAATACATCTCATGGTGTTTACAAGATGCCTGCGCTTCAGAAACATCTGCTGGAATTGGCATGGCTTCCTGGATTTCCCATGGGTGAAGACACAGCAAGTGATTGTGCGGTTGTGTGTGCGTACGGATGTATGTGTGCCAACAGCTTGCTGATATGAGTGGATGGAGATGGACTTGGCACCACCTCCTTTAATGCTGACCTTGTGACCCTTCCTTACAGGGTGTGGATGACAGGGGATTGCAGATGCATTCTGCATGGTGCGATATCCTGGAGGTGCCAAGTCAAACTCAAACATTTCTTGGCGAAAAGCAGATTATTTTCTTCCAAGACACAAATCTAGAGTTTAATCTTTAATGTGAATATTTAACTTGTAATCAGTAAAAGTTTAGGTTAAATACATTAAAATTTGGTCCTGCATGGGAGGGATATTCACATCTGCTCACATGATAACTGAATGAATACATAAAATGGCATAGGAATAAACAATAGAATATGCAAATAAATAACAGTACAAACATGAATGACACCCCCCCTCAAAAGGCTCGACTCTTCACTAAACGTTTATTGTACTTGGCAAGATATTCAACAAATGCACAAAAAAGACATTGAGATAAAGCACTTGATTAATCAAAGCCGTTTTGAAACAGTTTATAGAGATTAATTGAAGATTTTATCCAAGCCCGATGAAAGAGAGGATGAGAGAACATTCCCCTTGGTCCTATTCCTCACTGGAACCAAGTGAGACAGTCATGCCTGCAAATCACAGAGGCGAGGCAGAAGGTGGTTGTGAGCACCTCTAGGTGTGAGAAAGTCTCCACAGAAATGTTATTGAAGCCAAAGCAGATGATCCTTCTCACAGAAACACTGGTCTAACTGATACAGTATATTTGGACATCTGTGCACAAATGTATTGAAATGCATTATAATGGTATTTCTGCAGAAAGGTTGGCCCGCAAGAAAAACACGCTAACATATTACCTCAAAATACCCAGGCGTCCCATATGGACGTCAGTGAGCAAGAGGGGAACATAATACACAGGATAGCATGAATGTGCACTTAAATGTAAGAGTGATAAATTAGACCTCAGCTTAACATAAGTACCACTTTGAGTTTCACATCACAACTGATCATTATTACCTAATCCCCCAGCGAACAATGGCAACGTACACACATGCACGCACACACACACACACACACTATGTTAACCACGTAGCAAGGGTTTAAAGTATAATACTGAAATTGTGTGCATTATCACTATTTAACAGGCAAAGAGCAAAAATAAAAAAACATTTCAGAGACAAAAGGAGACAGTACTTTCTGACGTTTGTTTCGATGCTGAAGGTAATGCATCAGACACTGTTGGCTATTGAGCATCAGCCAATCAGTTCCTGATGCAGTATCATCCACATCAGAAAGCTCTTCCTTCACCGCGACATTAGTGCAGGTCCTTCTGCATTATATCCTAATGGTGAGAGGAGTCATAATCAAAACTCATAAAAACAAGTCATTATTATTCTTTTCATCCTACGATAATACAATAGCCAATACTGTACAGTACACATCATTGTAAGTCAAGATGGCAGCAGAAGCATCTGGAAAGTGAATTCATGCAAATTCAAGATGGGCATGCATTATGAAAGAGCTGCAAGAGATGAGGCCGCACTTCAAAAGACTGTCGAAAAGAATTTTTTTAAAAGTGGGGAAGGGGGCTGCGAGAGGAGGAAGAGGAGACAGAGAGGGTGCCTGTGAAACGCGCTTGTGTAATTGCAGTGACATCTTCATTGAGAGCCCTCCATCTCTTTCCTGTGTGCTCCAAAGGGCGTCGCTGACGCCGGTCGATGGGGAGAGCAGCCGAGGCGCTGTGTTTAGCATAATCCCAGAGGCCATTGTGAGAGCAGCTAGTGAACGACTCACAGTTGCCAGCTGAGATTTCACCAAAACACAGCAGAACACAAGGAGAAGGGAATGAGAGAGGAAAACCAGAGGTGGAGGAGGGTAAGAGTGGGGAAGGAGCTCAGGGGCGAGACAAGAGGATTGGTAGTGATAATGATGGAAAAAAAAATGTAGTTGTGTCAGATATCATATTACACAGAATCTGAAGAGAAATATGTTGTATTATGTAGGTTGCTGAGTTGAGGGGGGGCAGGGTAGTAGTAGGATCAGGGTGGTAGTGGTATCTGTGGTGAGTGTGCAGCTTGCACAGCATCAAAGAGGCCAAGTATGAAGTGTGAAACCCATTTTCTGCCAGGTGGACTGCACCTGTTTCACCTTATTCAGGTCTGTAATTCAACAACCTTCACCCTTTTTCTTCTTTTAAACAATCACTAACTTTAGTTTTGACTTATAACACTGAGGCATTAAAAGAGTGTCACATGGCAACATTTCTTCTATTGTGCAACTGTCATTACCTTAAGCTACAGTGTGAAATCCTCTTTGATCGCCATTTCAGGTAGGCAGACAGTTTTGGGGCCAGCCTTTGGTAAACAGTGTGGTCTCCTCCTAACATGTTGCAGAAAACCCTACGATGAAAAATGAAATGTATTGCTCAGGCAATACAAATAATTTATTAGTTTGTGATACAGAGAATGGAGATTAAATAAAGAGACAGTTTAGGGATTTATGTTATGGAGGGCTTTTTAAGGCATGTTAGACAAACTGCAAAATCTCTCCAGGTGATTGTGAGAACATAAAGCACCATCACAGTTGCCTGCAGAGATTACCC
This sequence comes from Gadopsis marmoratus, assembly GCA_036023855.1. Taxonomy (NCBI): domain Eukaryota; kingdom Metazoa; phylum Chordata; class Actinopteri; order Centrarchiformes; family Percichthyidae; genus Gadopsis; species Gadopsis marmoratus. The sequence goes on along the minus strand of JAVQJF010096430.1, from coordinate 10,959 downwards.
AGTCAGTCCTTAGATTGCACACACATTCTGTTCTGTGGTGGGTACGTGTTATATCCATAAGAATCAACTGGCAGCAGACGGTTAATACTGACCAGTTTAAAGACCCTTTGACCACCCCCCCCACCCCCCTTCCAAAAGGTCTTGTGTTACCATGATTGCAAGGTCAAGGCACGTGCCTCCCATTGTTGAGCTGTATCCTCGAGGGTCAGCCACACATCCAGTTAGAGGTCAGATGTCACCCAGGCCTCTCACTTCGGTCACCACTCATGAGCCTTCAGCCTTTGACCCCAACAAACACTATAACAAATCCAGAGATGGTGGAGAGAGGGAAGGATGAGATGAATTAGCTGAATTAAACATATTTACTCACTTCTGCATGATCATATGACAGTTTAGGATATTCTGTATTTGTTGTGCTTCAGGCATTTTGAGTGAGGATTAGCAGTGCAGTCCTGTGTGGGCAATGTACTGTATAGTATGGTGGAGAATCACTCCACATGTTACTGTATGTCTCCCTCTTGTGGTGAAGTATGATGTTTTGAAAATGTAAATTTTATGTGGCATCCTGGCCTATGGGTTAAGACTCATACTTTAAAACCACAATAACCATGGTTTGATTCTGGTCTAATATCTTGTCCTCCCCCCTTTCTCATGTACACTGTAAACTAATAAAGTTAATTAAATGTCACATTTATGCTGATATTTGATGGTCTGGTGCATCACATACATGAAATACACATGATAATGAATGGCCTTTTATCCATGAGGTTTTTTAGACACATAATGCTGTTTCATTGTTTCACATAATGCTGGATTTAAACCAAACGCATAATTTTACATGTAATATGTCCACATATTCATCATGGTCATGCATACATCCTGCTGAAAAAGCCCCTTGACCCAACCTTATTATGTTTAATTAACAAAACACCATCATCTATTGCAGTTTAAGTGACTAAATCAGACATATGTCCACACATTCTGCAAAGTCTTTCGCCAGAGGTGCCATCTTTTCCATTGAGCCTCAATGCATGTTGGGATATTCAGGTCATCGAGTTGCAAAGTGTTGCTCAGGCGTTGACAAAAGAAAAATCTTAAGTTTATTAAACGGAACAGGCTGACAGTCCACACTTTGTTAGGCAGTGAATGAACAGAGTGATTTTGACAGGCCTAACCTCTTAAGCTTCGGGTCCCACTGAGCTCGGCACAGCTAGAGCTAAATGCCATCTGTCCCAACATCATGAGGCCCCCCCCGCCCCAACCTGTCCCCCAACAGTTTAGCATAAAAATCATGCAGTACTGCTATTAGGGGAAAAGTAGAAGACAATTCTACTCATCTGTAATCAAGTCCCTAAATTAAAATGATACCTCATCTTCAGTAAAGGCTTTTCTCAGTCAGACATTTTATGGCTCTGCAGGTTAACAGAAAGAGGAGTGAGAAAAGACTGAGAGGGTAGAAAGGGTCAATCTAAGCTGATATTGGTGACCCCTGAATAGTGTCATTGCTTTACTATGATTACAAATAGCACGTCCTTACAAAAAAAGAAAAACTTTTTTTTTTTAAGTTTGGATTTTGTAAATAATCTTACTAAAAGCCCGTATTTGACCATGTATGGCTGTTTTAGGTAAGGAGGTAGCTTGGGGCTTCAGCCTTATGTTGTGAAGGTCAAGATCCTGCTGCACATTACTGGTCTGACACTGACAACCTATTCAAACCACAGGTCATTGTTTTCTTCAGTTAGTCTCTCACTGTGACTCATCAATGGGCATTTCAAATTCAATTTTGAACAAAATCATTTTACGCTTTACTGACTTCCTCATACAGCACTGAACAATAAAATAATGATATCACCATATGAACTTTAGCCTCCATCCTTTCACAGTGTCGTCTGCTACGTTAGCTGTCATCTAATGTTAAGAGCAAAGAACGACCTTTGTGCCCAGTAGCCAGTGTGTGCTTTAGCACTTCATTAAGGCCCTGGACCTTCACTCTGCAAGCAATTGTCTTCCTCAAACAAAAAGACTGACATATTGTATCAGTTGGAGGTAAATTTATCAAAGGAGGCCAATACAATGAACATTGCAGCCCAAATTATGAAACAGGTCTGTAAGGGGCCTCCTGGTGAGCCATATTGTACTGTTTGTTGATGGTCCGGTATGGACTGAATGATGTAATGAGATTCAGATAGAAAACAGTATGGTCTGTGAGAGAATATACAGAGAAATGCAGATGTACATGTGCAATGAATGAGTTCGTAAATGTGAGTGCATGTGCAGCATGTTGTGCAATAGTTAAATGAGGCCATGCTGAGAAACACAGGCAACCCCCGTAGACCTCTCCGAGGTGCACACTGGCTAAAAACAATTGGAATCGCAATGAACTGATGTGACGTGTGTGTGTGTGTGTGTGTGTGTGTGTCCCAGCCTTTCTGTTAGGAGTCCTATTGTTGACGTGGAAGAGAAAAAAAAACTGCACAAAGAATGGGAGGGAAAGAGCAATAGCAGGATGAGGAGGACGATGTCTTTGGCAGAATAAAAGGCATCAAACTGCAACGGTACAAGCTGCACCGAATCTGAGGGTGGGTTCATCTAGCGTGCAGCCATTTCTGCCATGCCAAATATAAGGACAACAAGTTGCACATAAGCAAATGTAAAATGTGTTTAATATACTTTTTTAATACTAGGATTATTAATCTTTAGAGCTGCAACAACACCGGTCAATTAATCAAACAGTCGATCAAAAGATAATGCATCAGCAACAATTTGATCATCGATTAAGTAATTTTTTAAGCAGAAACACAAAACATTATGTGGTTCCAGCCTCTCCAATGTGAGGACTTTATCACCATATGCTGAATATCTTTGGGTTTAGGACTGTTGGTCGGAGAAAATAAGATATCTGAAGACGTCACTTTGGAGCGATTCATTGAGAAAACAATCAAGCAGAATAATCAATAACATAATAATAGTTACTTGCAGTCCAGTCTAATCTTACCTATACATATACAATCTGCTGGGAGTCACACACTCCATTTAGACTAGATAGTCATTTCATATAAAACACTTCTCTATAGAACTGTGGAGCCGTTTTTAATTCGCCACTGGTGTGGGACTGGCTGCCATTTAGCCCCTGCACTGCAGTCTCAGATGAAATGGGCCGATGGCATATCAGTCTACTGACTGTCCTGACCATATTTACGTCCCAGCTCGGATATTGGATGCATAATTCCTTCACACATCTCTTCAATCTTATATCACCCACACACACATACATACACGTGGCCGACTACAATTATAATTTCATATGCCCCAGTGTATCAGCCACCCAAGCAATTTTCTGCCATTTAAATATGAATATATGTCTCATGTAAATGAGCAGGGAGTCGATTTAGGCCCATTGGATGACTGGCCTTTTCCCAGGGAGCATTCTGTTATAGACCTCTGTTCATTTCGAGGCCCCCGTTCATCACCTTGATTTAACAGGCGGCATGGGCACTTAACGTTCATAAAATAATTCCCCGACTTGAAACTTACATGTAGTCAGTTCCCATGGAATGAATATTTTTGACATTAAAATACACAGAACAAAAACTTTATGATGTAATATTAAAATTCAGTTACCTTTATAATCAACTTGCTTTGTAAACTTGAACACTGTAAGTAAAAGGTGTCACTGAGTCACATGAACACTTACCCTCTCTGAGCTGAACGAAAAACACCACAGTTCTAATTGTCTGGTAACCTACACTGTACCATTGCGTGGATTAACTACTGTATGTACTGTATGCCTATGAAGGTGTTCACAATGTTAGCACACGGCTCACCTTGAGCTGCGGGGGTGTATACTTTCAAACCTGCAGACCCCAACATAAGCAAAAGGATCTTCATTCATACCTAATCTTAAGTTCTAAAACGTCTGTTTTTAATAAAAACTCATTTATGGCTTCCTGGTTAAGCCAATACCTGAGTTCATAGTTTCACAGTTTCATGGACGAGGCTGAAGGATTTCTTTAAATAGCGTATTTTCAATCCTGAAGATAAAACACTTGACCAAACATTCTAATTAGTGCATGTTTCACTGGGTCAGTTATTGGCTGTTTTATTGGGCGCATCACAACATAGCAAGCAGTAATATGTGACCTTTACAGAAAGCATTTCTCTTGACAACCCGGGCAGAGCATCACTTCAATAAGACCGCATCAGAGGGAAGGTTTCTTTCTACATTCATCTGGAAAAAACATCAGTAGGTGTCTTAATAGACACTTCTACCCCCTGCACTATACAGTTATTACATTTGATTACATTAAAATTGATTCTATTTCTATTCTATTACTGTATTTAAGTGGCTGAAACAGAATTAAAATATTATCTCCACACTTAACAGAAAAATAATATATTGAACCTTTATGTGTGGTTTTAGGAAGGCAGGGAAGTTTTGACCCTATTTAAATATATTTTTCCACATTAATAAGTTAGCCACTGTTTTGTGAACCTTTCAGCTGATCAAACTATGCCTGAAAGAAAAGACCTTGACCACATGATCGATCACCTGCTCTTATCACAACAATAACCAGTCCACCTGCTGCTTATCACACGCACTCTCCAAAATCGTCTGCAGAATTGCAAAATGCTGAGCCGTCAGCACACTCTACCTCATGTCTTATCCAAAACCCAAGGTCTTTACTCTCATCTATCAAATACAGCTGGCTTTTGCCCATACCATAGCGCTATAGTTAATTTGATAGTGTCCTTGCTAGGTTTTATGAAATGTGTCCAAAACAGCAGTTGAGGTAACTTTATAAGGCTATATCAAATAACAAATTACATACATGAGGGCAAAATACATTGAGGATATTGATCGACCATAACACCAAAATAAACTGGCAGTCCATGTGGGGGGGACATAGAAATCTTTAACTGACATCAGGTACATGCAGGGAAAGAAGATGTCAAGCAGGCACCGAGATGCATGATGTGAGGCTAATAAAGGCATACAGTAGCTGCAGCGAGGGAAGTGCCTTCAATAACATATGTTGTACTCATACTGCTTACAGTATATACAAAGGTCTGTACATACTGTAAGTCTGTTTTTTTAAGCCAGTGTTGAAGCCACGAACATTACAGACTTCACCTTGTGCACATATTACTGCCACTAGAGAACCAAAAGCTGATAGAAACAGTGTATTTGACTGTATATATGGTGTTGATTTCTAAGTCACACCATAAAATTTCACCTCTCGTCATAGTTTACAAAGACATGGCACCGCACAAATGTGTTGCTTGAGTTACGGTGCAGGGTTAAGACAAAGTCCAGAAAAATGCAGTGTTGCAGGTAAAGTGCTGTGTAATTCCAGCCCAGAGAAAGGACTTGAGGGACAAGGAAAAGAGCAATGCGGCTCACCATGCATTTGTGATTGATGGTCTCTGTCTGTACAATAGCTGACGGAGCAACATGTATATCTCTCTTATTGACACACTTACTGGCATGCATACATCCTATAGTGTGCTCAGTCTAACATATGCACCACAACACATAGATGTAATGTGCATGTGGAGCCTGAATACACATCAGGCCCATGATGGTGGCTCATTTGGCGAAGGAACATACCATGTAACTGCGGCATCTTGGTTTGGAGTGCAACCTGGAATATTTGTCGCATGTCTTCTTTCATCCCCTGGTCCCTCCCATTGTTTCTTTCTCCCTTCACGGTACACTATTGAATCAAAAAGAACAAACAGGGGGAAATAATCTTTAATCTTTAAAATCCTCCCTAAATGTACATATACATATCATTGGACTTTGTTGATAAAATGGATCAACAATACTGCATACTGTATGAGCTTATTTTCCCCCCAATCCTTGATCCTGTCACGTCTCTGTTGTCTGGTGCCAAGACATGTCTGGTCTGGCTTTTGGCCAGGCTGGGCTGGTCGCCACCACGGCCCCAGCAGCCTAGCAGGCAGGCCTAGCTTAATGCTGACACATCGCTAACATCAGCCAGGGAGAGGAGACCTCTGGGAGATGCTGAAACATCAGCACAGCACCATTTCAGATTTACAAGGAGGGATACACTTGCTCATCCGCAGTAGAATTTAAGAAAATGTCATTATCATTGCGGCCTTTAAAGGCTTAATAGTTACATGGAATAGAAAAAATTGAATACGTATATTGGCAGAAAATTGTGGAAATGCACTAAAAAGGCCACACCCCCTACAGAGAAACCTATGATAACTCCCATAAAACAACTATTACTATTTTTCCCTAACAAGAAAAAATTATCAAAATATTGATATAGTCCTTGTTTAAGCGGTTCACGTTCAATGCAGCATCGTATTAAGGATGTAGCATGCAGGACCTACAAACACATATAACACAAATAACCAGTCTACATATTGGATCAATCGGTACAATAGTGGTTTAAATTAGTTTAATATTGAACAACATCAAATCTAGCAATCAGTTGTCAGTCATTTAAGGCAGTAATAACAACTCAATCCCAGATTCCTGCAAAAAGACAATATATTTTCATCTTTGGTGGAAATCGAGTGAGCAGCGATACCATTTATGAACGTGGATGGCATTTCCAAACAATCAGGATCTTATTTAAATGTCTGCATAATGAAGTGGGTTAAAATGAAGCAAAGAAAGGTTAAACAATCATTACTGTGTAAGCTGAAACTACCCAGCCTCTTCACAATACAGATGTCATTTTTGTTCACATTTATATGATTATAATGGCTGCCCTTTGTGCTTAGCAAGCCATGCAAATTAGATTGGCAGAAACAAGCATGTGTCATCCATATGCGGAGATACAGGAGTGCCACTGATTGATGATATGGGAGTGCCACTGATTGATGATGCAAACCTTCTCCCTATAGCTTTCTTTGTGACCTCTGACTTCTCACCCCTCGAGGGGTTAAACTTATTACCCTTTGACTCGTGTGACCTCTGCTGTGAAAGGAGTTAGATTGAAGGATGACCACATCTTAGGTCCTATTGGCCGCTCTCTGACCAAGCTGTGGCCAGAGGGCTGACCATCCAAACCCTAAAGGGATGTGACCCTGGCCCTGCCACGTGCTCTGTGGATAATACTATTAACAGGTCAATACAAGCCTAAAAAAAGGGAGGGGGGCTGCTTTAACCTAAAGGATGAGCAGATCAAAGGGTCAAGGGGGAGATATTGTGGAAGGAACAGATTTGCAGGATGAATTTGTGGGGTCTGTTTGAACAAATGTTCACCAATTTGATTTCCAAACAGGGATGTAATAACCTGGACATATTTTGAATAAAACCAGAATGGCTGTCCTGAAAACCTTCATTAAAAATATGGTCATTTACAGAGTGTACGGTCATTATTGTGTCCTGAACAAACACAAAACCTAGGAAAGTCAGCCAAATGTCTTATTGATTTTTTATTTAATAATAATTAATTCTCAAGGTAGACTAAACCCCACCAAAATAATGCAAGCATTTCAGCTTAGTCATCCCTGAAAATGCATGCTTAATCTCAATACATCACATAAAATGGAAGATAAGTTAAATGTACAAATAGATCAAATGTAGAACTTTCTAGATTCTGTTCCATATAGAAATAAAATGTCCATAGCAAATATTTGTATCAATATATTAGCGGAGTATCTAGTATGTGCAGAAGAGGGGTGTATTGGGTGGCTGCCAATACAACACGCTACATTCAAGACATGTGCTCTCACTCACTCACTCACTGACACACACACACACCATGTTACAGGATTATTAGCCATTTCTGCTGCCTTATTTCGCTCTAATAAAACATTTAATCTTGTTCCGTCTTTGACTATGTTTTTATGTGATGCATAAATCTACTTCTATGATGAAATGAGGAACAATATGCAGCGTAGACGCAACTCACCTGACCAATTGTTGTTTTTTTAAATTGTGTTACTCTAACAAATGTTGGGCAATGTGACAACGATTAACCACCTAAAAAACTCCCAAAATTCACTCTGTTCATCTCCGGCTCTTTACTATCACACCCGAAAAGCCACGATGCTCTACTTGCTGTTACTGTACAGATGCTGCCATGTATTTCTACTAGCCTTGATTTGACTGAAAGCCTCTACCCAAACATCATGAATACACATACAGAGAGTGTACACAGGGCATACATAATGCGCTTTGTCTCCCTCCACCCTTAAGAGTTGAACGCCAATAAAAAAATCAAATGCAAGATTAAATAATGCAACAAGCAGCCAAAGCCATGACCCCTATAAAATTAGTTTCGAAAAAGCCATTACAGGATAATAAAATTGAACACATGTAGCCAATAGAATCCACTCGACTAAAGTTGTCAGACCTGCGGCTACAGTAGAGCTTGTAAACAAGCATGCAAGCATGCATTCAGTCTCACACAAACACATACACATTCAGCAGCAAAGGCTCACAGATTACTCCGAACAATGAAGAGAGGAAATATTCAAGCGCAGAAGGAGAAAGCGCGAACCAAAGACAACTGAAGAATTGGGGCAAATGGCAGAAAGGAGAAGGAAACAAATTGAAATACCTTCCAAAGCATCCATGTGACGAAGAGAAGGGTGGGACACCTGCAGAACCTTGCATGCTCTATCCAGAGCTCTCCAGCGACTGTTTCCTCACGGAGCAGAGTGTGTGTATGAGCCAGAGAGAGAGTATGTGTGTGTGTCGGTGGCTGAGGGAGGGGATCCTACCCCTCCTCCTTAGGACTGTTCCTCCTTAACAGGATGGAGGGGTAGGTGGGGCCACTGCAATAAAGCACACACACACACACACATTTTTCTATGGTTATGTCCTCGCTTCTCTCGCTCTTTCCCGCCTCCACACTTCCACCTTTCTGTCTCTTTCTAAGACCTGCTCTCAACCTTCTTCCCTCGCAGACTTGCTCTCATTCCTCTTGCCTCGCGCTTCCCTCTGAATCTCAGTCTGTCTGCAAGGCTCTTACACTCTCCCTCTCATCTCCCACCCCTTGCCCCTATCCCTTCCTCTCGGACTGTATGGTAATACTAACATGCTCCCATTAATCTGGAGAGGAGAGGGACATATGCTGTTTCTGGCTGGTGGTCCACAACCTGCTAAACTCCTGGTGTGTGTGCTGTGTGCTGTGTGCGCGTCCCGTCAGTCTCATGATACTACAGCGCTGCGATTAAGCGGGACAGTCAGAGAGCATGGTGTGTTTGAGAGATGAAAAGAGGAGAGGGACGGCGGGAGGAGTGGTGCCACGATCAACAGCAGGGAAGCACACTTTTTTTAACCTTTTATAGTTCTTCTTGCTCTGGGTCGCTGTGCCCCCACCCCTCCTCCCCTGCACTCATGCAGCCACCAAACACAAATCCCATCTGATTCGGGGAGTAGCCATCCCTACATAAATCATTCCCTTATTCCATTGGCCACACGTTACATTGAAAGTATTGATTTTTTCTCTCCCCCCCTGCTGCAGCACTGATTGCAAGGAAACCCTTCACAACGGTCACAAACAGGAAGTGGAAAAACAAACCACGGGTGTGTTTCGATTGACCACAATGGCGGATTCCGAAGCTTTGGTCACAACACTGAAGTGCTTTGCTGCACATAGCACACATGATGGAAACCCCAAGACACCATGTAAAACAAAGGAAGGACCGTTACATACATCTGCATTTTAATATTTCAAAATCTGATATCAGTCCACAAAGATTAATATCTTAAATCTGGCTGTAGGTACGTAAAAAAAACAAGAGTAGTTTTGGAACTTTGAGTAAACACCAAACCTTTCAAAATGTGAGACAAAATAATAGCAAATGAAACTCTATGGTTTTAAACAAACCACTGTCCTTAGATTAAAATTGACCATGAGATGAGCAAACCCTGCAGTTTCCATGACAGCACAGCTGAGGATACTTTGAACTCTGACCTTATATCCCTGCTTGTGCTCTTAAGCGGTGACCAAACCCAGGGTCAATCAAACACAAGGTCCACAGGGGTCAAATGGTAATGGCTCCTCTCTGGTTATGCAACCACACCGTATCACCCTCCTCCAAGTAGCACCTAAGTATCATTCATCCTAATCAGAGCAGTGCACCTTTCAGGATGGAGTGATGCTGCATCTGTTTAATGAGATAGGTCAAAGTCTATGAGTTGATGCATGAAAGATTGAGAGCAAAAAATAAAAAAACTGAAATAAGAAAAGATAAATCTACACAATAGATGAGAGATTAAAAATGTGGATTTCAGTCCATTCTTACAGTACACTGATGCGTTAATACCTCAGTTTAATTGGTAACAATTTTGTACAACTAATCACTTTGAAAGAATAATTGTTCCTCATTATTTCACAATGATGCACTATAACCTGGAATTGACAAAGAGAGCGTTGAGCATGAGTAATATGAGCAGCAAAATGTAGCAATGGTTGCAGTTACACACGTCAACACATGGTATGCACTTAAAAGCCTGACTACGTACTATACGTGAGAAGCAACAGAGAGTTATATAGAGAATTATGTAATGTTCAATAGCAACGTTTTTCCTGTAAGGTGCATTTGCAGGTATACTGTGATGAGTCAGCACAACACAAAGAAGGGTTTAATAACAAATAGGATAATTCAACTCAATCAAGCATGATGTAGGACAACTGTCAAAAGTACTGGATTTGTCCAATAAAGAATGTAGTTAAAACACATGCTGAGAGGAGGAGGGGATGATCTTTGAGAAAGGATGACACTGTCTTGGGGCAGAGGAACTGGGTTGGAAGAGAAGGGGGCAAGACAGATGAAGGGGTGGAGGGACTGATCAGAGGGTTGCCAGACACAAAGAGGCCAGGCCATGGCCGGTGGCACGCGATGGGCAGATTAACCAGCGTTTCCTCCCCTAACTGAAGCATTAGGACACCTGACTGAGTCCCGCCAATGGCAGCCAGCCAGGGATTTTGGGGGGGGGGCAAGCTGTGGCTCGCCTTTCAACACTCC